>SJYV01051883.1:1293943-1310931 GCA_006410875.1 Neotragus pygmaeus | reverse complement strand
GCGGGCGGGGGGGGGGGGGGGGGGGGGGGGGGGGGGGGGGTGTGTTGGCGCTTAGGTGAAGGTGATGGAGGAGGAGGATTCAGCAAGACTGCAGGTGTGGGCTGCCAGGAGAAGAGGGGTGCCCAGAGGACCCTAAAGGGTTTGACCTGAAAAAACGGAAGGGCAGGGTTGCCATGAATTGAGAACCCAGGCCTCCCTCTCCTGGGAAGGCCGGCTTTGGCAAGTCCCAGGTTCGGAGGAGGAAGAGAAAGATCCCCAGGTTCCTTCCGCTTCCAAAACACCCAGTTTAAGCAGGGGGAGGAGGCGGCGGTGACGGAGGAAACAGTTCCAGGTGGCCAGGCTCCTCAGGAAGAAGGTGCCAGATGTGTATAAGAGACAGGCCGTGGTCTCTCACCTCACCCTNGGCAAATAGATGGGGAAACAGTGGAAACAGTGACAGACCTTATTTTGGGGCTCCAAAATAAGTTATGACCAATGTAGGTAGCATATTAAAAAGCAGAGACATTACTTTGCCAACAAAGGTCCATCTAGTCAAGGCTATGGTTTTCCAATGGTCATGTATGGATGTGAGAGTTGGATGTGAAGAAAGTTGAGCGCCAAAGAATTGATGCTTCCTCCCCTACAGCTTATCTAACTGGGACCTTTCCTCTGCCCTTGCCCCTGGCAAGGATTTTAGTTTCAAAAGGATTTTTAGATTAGGTAAGAAATAAAGTACAGAGATACTAACTACTCTTAAAACTTCTATATCGATTTGTAAAACAAATTTCAAGCAAAACCCTTTATCAATGATGGTTTTAATGAGCATGTAATTCCAAAAGACACAAAACAGTTTTATTTAGCATTATGAAATTACTAGGCATTCCCCTGATTATTATTTCTTTGCCATTATTAAGCAGATTAAAGCATGCCTCTGTGAATTGAGGAAATGGGAGAAATTCATGAGTAGATGGAATGGACTTTTAATAGGATTTTGAAGTCAAACAGCATTAAGATCTTCAAGGAAATAAGAAGAGCTGAGGGGTTTAACATATGAAATGGTTTAAGTCACCTTCAAGGTTGAGAACCCCATAGACCTAAATGGATTATTTCTCCTTCAATGTTCATCCCACAGCGAATTCCAAAATGCTTTTCCATTTTACTCAATTACTGCATACTTTTAAAATACGTTAAAATAAGTGGGCTGGAATGGCTTTCCAATTAGCTCACCAGACCTTCCTCGATTAGACCAGGATCCAGAGGCCCTGATACTCCAGCTGGGATGGCTGCTAATCAAAGGATAAATAAAAGATTTCTCAGAAAACCACACTGCAATCCGATACCTGTAAGTAGTCATTGTTCTATCAGTGTTTATAACATTATATAAATATTATCAGAGCAGATAAAACAGTTGTTTTAGGTACCTTGTATCTTCCGTTTTGGAGAAGGAATAAAGACAATGTCCTATCACTGCTGTGTTTAAAGTGGAGAACCAGCCTAGGACATGAGACTCTGCTCAATGCTGTGTGGCAGCCTGGATGGAAGCGGCGTCGGCGGGTGAATGGATACGTCTGTGTGGGTGGTGAGTGCCTTTGCTATCCACTTAAAAACATAAAAATCCTGTGGGGGTTCCCTGGTGGTCCAGTGGTTAGGACTCAACACTTCCATTGCAGAGGCCAGGGTTCAATCCCTGGTCAGGAAAGTGAGGTCTCATAAGCCACGCAGCCA
The DNA here is from genome assembly GCA_006410875.1 of Neotragus pygmaeus. Classification (NCBI taxonomy): domain Eukaryota; kingdom Metazoa; phylum Chordata; class Mammalia; order Artiodactyla; family Bovidae; genus Neotragus; species Neotragus pygmaeus. The sequence goes on along the minus strand of SJYV01051883.1, from coordinate 1,309,227 downwards.
AAAAAAAGGACAGGAAAGAACAAGAAATTGTGCTGAAGTCTTGGTCCTCACTGCTCCTGCACAGCCTCTCGGCCACGCCCAGCTTGACAGCATCCCTAAGCAGGAATCTGCCTCGCTGGTTCAGATGACCAGCCTCATCTGTCCACTCCCACGTAAACACGCGTTCTGGAGACATGTACAGGATGTGGGATCTGACGGCCCTGGACGCAGAGCTCACCCTGCAGTGTGAACACGCGGCGGGGATTCCCCTGACCCAGTCAACACCGTCACAGGCTGGTAGGAAGCTGCTGCCATGGGCTGAAACCCCACGTGCTCTTACCTGGAGAATTCCGTGGATAGAGGAGCCTGGTGGGCTACAGTCCATGGGGTTGCGGAGTTGGACATGACTGAGAGACTCTCTCATACACACACACACACACACACACACACACACACACACACACGTGCTCTCTGTAGGTTTTCATACGCGACGTCTCCTCTGTCTGGAACACAACTGCCTCCCATCTCTATCTGCTGGAAGTAGCCCACCCTCAATGCCACATCCTTGGGGCAGCCCTGTCACTAAGCCCTGGAAACCTGAGTGAGACACCCTCCCACATGCTCTCACAACAGCTGGGCATCTCCAGTCCTGCTTGTTTCATCACCCTGTCATCTTCACCAGCCCTATTGATTAGTGTCCTGGAGCAGGACTGATGTATCCATAGAGATCACAGCAGAGCTCTGCGCTGTCAGGACCGTAGCCATGAATCAGGGGTGGCATCAGAGCCCTTGGAATACAGCTGGTGTGACCGAGAGACTGCCTTTTCGCTTGAAGTGAAAGGCACTGCAAATGGAAAATGCACCCGGGCTAAGACCTAGACCAGAAAGAGGTGTGCGTGATACGCATCAAGTCTATTATTACATGCTGAAATGACTGTACGCTGGATATATTGGGTTAAATAAAGTATATTAAAACAGTTTGCTTGTTTTAAATTTTCTAATGTGACTTCTAGAAAATGTGAAATTACGTGCATGGTTAGCATTGTGTTTCTGCTGGAGACACTAGCATAGCACAGAGGAGATTCTCTATAGATGCCAGATGAATGCTAGACTTTAATGGAGAGTTGAGTGGGCTTCCCTGATAGCTCAGTCGGTAAAAATCCACCTGCAATGTGGCAGACCTGGGTTCGATCCCTGGGTTGGAAAAATCCCCTGGGGAAGGGAAAGGCTACGTACTACAGTATTCTGGCCTGGAGAATTCCATGGACAGTCCATGGGGTCTCAAAGAGCAGACACGACTAAGCGACTTTCACTTTCACTACAGAGTTGAGTATAAAATACACAATTTAGATCTGATTAATGGTATAGGGGAAAAGGACAATCTCTTTGACCAGCAAAAGAGATACATTTTGGGGGGTCCAAATGATAGTGTATATAATGTGGCATGGAATAGGTTAAAGTCTTCCTGATGCAGGTTTTTTAACTGGACCCTTGATAACCTTTTTGCCTCCTTTTCGATGTGAAATTTCATCACCAGTCTAGGATTTGGGCAGCAATGGGGCGCACTATCCCTGTGAATTCCTTGCTGTTATAAATCCTCATTTTCAGCAGCCCTGCTGACCTTGAGCCCTGTGTTCCGGGGCCTTAAACTTCCTACCCAAGACCTAGAGGGTGAACTTGGTTAAGAAACCCATCGGACTCAGCGATCTGGCCATGCACCATGCTCTCTTGCAAGAGGAGGTTTCTCTTTCTTCTCTGATATCCCTGCTAAACATGCCAAGGGGCTCTTTCCCTCCTGCATAGTTTAGCTCTCAGGCAGGGATCTAAGCAATTTTTGCTCTGAATTTCGGTCTCGTTCCTGTGGTTTCTGCGCTGGCAGAATTTCCTTTTTTAATTTCCAGCTGCTCTCCCAGTTCTGAGCTCGGAATGCTGCTATCTTTAGCTGATGGAGCTCAGCTTTGCTCCCACCCTTCCTTCCCACCACACCATTGTCTGCAGTCACAGGAGAGTGGGCTGGGCAGTGCCCTCAAGCCATGGAGCAGTTGTAAATTTGCCACTTAACCATTTCCAGTTACTTCTGGGTGAGTTCTAGTGCATTCAATGATTGTTTTATTTATTTTGAACATTGATATCTGCTAGGGATTCACGTGACCCACTTCATTTTTTTTTTTTTTTTNCTGGCTGGGGCCAGGAAGGCCAGTACTCTGTTCTGGAGTTGATTTGCTGTGTGACTTTGGAATGAGTCACTTGGCATCTCTGGGCTTCACCAAATCCCACTGGGGAAGAGGGGAGGTTTAAAACCGGCCTCCCTCTGCTAGTGTGTGAAAGGTCAAAAGTGCAAGAAACCCTCACCAGGCTGCCGGGGCTGGTGAGAAGCCTCAGGTGCAGGGGCCTAGCCTGTTGAGAAGGTAGAGCTGCTCAGAGGGGCCAGCCCTCCTTGCTCCCAAACCCAGGCTTCCACCTTCATTGTGAGAAGCTGGGGCTGTGGGACATACTGGTAAACAGTCTCCAGGGCCCAAGGAGCCTGCACATTGGCTCCCCTACATGGACCCCACTAACTCAAGTCCTTTAAGAAGCTGGGAGAACCTAAAATGACTGTAGATCTTTCAAAAGCACCCTAAGAACCCAGCTCTTAATGCCAGAGCCCATTCTAGCTTCTCTTTTACTGAAGTTAATATTTGAGCTTCCCTGGTGGCTCAGCTGGTAAAGAATCCACCTGCAGTGTGGGAGACCTGGGTTCGATCCCTGTGTTGGGAAGATCCTCTGGAGAAGGGAATGGCTACTCACTCCAGTATTCTGGTCTGGAGAGTTCCATGGACTTGATGGCTAAATCTCCCTCTCTCGCATCACCCTGTTTAGTCTTCTCAGCATTTTGTCACTATCTGAAAGTTTAACAGTTATTTGCTTGCTTGCTTCCTCCATCCTCCTCCCCCAGTGCACACTCTACAGTGTAGGCTCACCATGCACTCCCCCGCCCCTGGCTTGGTCATCAGGTGCCTGGTGAATATGTGAGCGAATGAATGAAATCCTCTTGCCTCACGTATCATATGGGCAATGACATCCCTGGAGGGGACCTTGGGAGGAGTAACGTTGACAGCCCAGGAGGTATGGCTATCATGAGGACCAATCACACCACTTGTTGGGCCTGAGAAAAAAAGGAAAATGTGTGGCTGTCAGGTGAAAAACTTACTGAGAATTTCAAGATGGTGACAGCAGGGCGCTGACAAGTGCAGGGCCCTTGTGAGCCAGGGGTCACGTGTGACAGCTAGGGTCATACACCCAGGAAGCCAACAGGGTGTTCATACATAGAGAGCATTCAGAAGCAATGCCCAAGGTGGGGAGTGGGGACGTGGGGGGACCGAATGCCAAGTCTTGGGCTTTCCACACCTTCCCTGGGCTGCAGGAAACTCAACCCAATAGAGTTTCTCCTTGTTGCAGAATGGATGACACCTCCCACACAGACAGCTGACAACAGCTAGCTAATTGAGGGTTGTCTGTGCTCCCAATGGACGCGTGCAAAAAGCAAAAGCAGGCAATACGGAGGCATGTAGGATTTAGGGGCAACAGTAAGCATGTAACGGTCATTGCCCTGGTTAGCATTTCGTCAGGAGCTTCTCTAAAGTGCTACAGTGAGGCCCACAATCCAAAAAGCTCTAAAATCCTTCATCCCCCCTTAATTAGACCCATACATTTAGGCAAGTCCACAAGGGGCTGTGGACCTGAGCTGCTGACCCACTTTAGAGATAAGGCACCAAGGTCCTGGCAGTATCAAGAGCATGGCCAGGAAATGGCTGAGCTGGGACCGTGGCATCACTTCTGGGAGCTGCTGGCGAAGGTGGGAATACGGCTGTTGTTTGGGATAGAGAATGACGGCCTTTTTATGGGGGCAACTCTTTCAGCATCCCCTTTCCGACCCCAACCTGAAGCCTAGAGGCCCTTGAGCTGGTGTGTCCCAGGGAAGCCTCCAGCTAATTAAGCATTATTTATGGACTGGCCTCCTGAAGACAAGCTTTAAATTACTTGCAGTCTGTGCCAAGGTAACTGTCTATCCTACCGGCTATTAATTAGGAATCAGTTAAATCTCTGCTGAACGAAGGTCAAACACTATGGAGTTGACCCGGCTGGCTGGCGTCGCACTATCAGGCTGAGGATCTGGGCCTGGAGGGCTGGGGGACTCAGGGGAAGTGGCAGGACATTGCAACGGGAAATGACCTGGTCAGCACATCCTGCAAAGGCCAGGATGCTGAGAGCAAAGCCACGTGGGCCTCGGCCCAGGAAGCCAGGCAAGGTGGGGTTTCCCTTTAGCACCAGCCCTGCAGAAAGTGGATTTCAGTGGTCCTCAGAGAGTGCCCCAGCCCTCCAACAGCAGAAAATTCTGCTGGAAATTCAGGCTTCCCTCAACTGGTCATACAACCTGTAGAAACCCTTTTGTAGCTCCTTAATGCTCTTCTGGGGCTTCCTAGGTGGCTTGTTGGTAAAGGATCCACCTGCAAGGCAGGAGATATAGATTTGACCCCTGGGTCAGAAAGATCCCCTGGAGAAGGAATTGGCAACCCACTCCAATATTCTGGCCTGAAAATCCCATGGACAGAGTAGCCTGCTGGGCTACAGTCCACGGGGTTGCAAAAGAGTCAGACACGACTTAGCAACTAAACAACAACAGTACTTTTCTAATCAAGTCCCGATTCCAGCCCATGGCCACCAGGCTCTATGAGCTCTGCCAGGCCAGACTCTCTTATCTCCCACTTTCCAGACATGCTCATCCCCTCGGCCTGGAATGTTTGCCTTCCATGGCCTCCACCTCAGTCTTGATGCCTCACCTTAGACCCTGCTCCTAGCCATTGCCAGCCTTCCTCCCCCAGAAGCCAGATCTCCTGGAAACAGATCTCATGACTGTGTGTGCTGTTAAGCAAGTGTTTAACCTCTGTGAGCCTTTGTTTTCTCATTTTTAAAATAGGGACCCAGGACTTCCCTGGTGGTCCGGTGACTAAGACTCCACGCTCCCCATGCGGGGGGCCTGGGTTCCACCTCTGGTCAGGGAACTAGATCCCACATGCCGCAAGTAAGTTTTTATGCCACAACTGAAGACCTCGAGTGCTGCAACGAAGACCTGGCACAGCCAAATAAATAAATATTTTTTAAAATTAAACGTAAAATAGGGACATAGTTCCTCCCTCATTGAGTTGTTCTGAGGAGCAAATCAGATTGTTCCTGTAAACAACTTAATGTGTTGTTGTTGTTTAGTTGCTAAGTTATGTTCAACTCTTTGCCACCCCGTGGACTGTAGCCCCGCCAGGCTCCTCTGTCCATGGGATTTCCCAGGCAAGAATATTGGAGTGAGTTGTAGTTTCTTTCTCCAGGGGATCTTCCCAATCTAGTGATCGAACCTGTGTCTCTTGCATCGGCCAGTGGGTTCTTTACCGTCTGAGCCACCAGGGAAGCTCCACTTAGTGTGTAGGAAGGGTTTTATTAACAATGGCAAAGACTGATTAGAAACCCCTCCCTTTGCTCAGAGCTGCATCCCACTCCATCAAAGTGTCTGTTATGCCTCAGGGTCACTGAGAGCCACGGGTCTGTTCTCCCAGCTAGCCAGAAGAGGGACCTGTGCTTTTCCCCTGCAATGCCCACCCGGTCTCTGTGACCTAGGAGAGTCCCCTGCACACCCTTCCCTGCTGTCAGATCAACCCCCATAAGAAGCCTTCCAGGATGACCCACAGTTTTCTTTTCTGTGGAGCAGCTGCCAACCCAGCATGGGGTCAGTTCAGATCCCCTGTTGCCGTTTTGTTCTCCAAGGACAAATCCCACAAATGGCACTCTACTTCCCTAGCCACACTGCCAGCCTCTCTGTGTGCCTGGTGAGGGTGGATGGCACCTGGGAAAGAAGTTTGCATTCAGCAGGTATTCAGGGCATATCCAGCCAGTGTTTTCTGAGCCCCTGGCTGGCAACAGTCCCCTGGGAGGTTGGGACTAGCACTGTCATATAACAGATGAGAAAACCGGGGCTCAGAGAGTGTGAGCAGCAGAATAATGGCTTCCTCCAGGACGTCCAAGGCTTCCCAGGTGGCTCAGTGGTAAAGAATCTGTCTGCCAATGCAGGCGACGCAGGAGATGCAAGTTCAATCCCTGGGTCGGGAAGATGCCCTTGGAGAAGAAAATGGCAACCCATGCCAGTATTCTTCCCTGGGAAACTCCATGGACAGAGAAGCCTGGTGGGCTAGTCCATAGGGTTGCAAAATAGTTGGACATGACTGAGCAACTGAGCACACCAGGATTTGTTTTTTAGTCACTCAACTGTGTTTGAAACTCTTTGGGATCCCATGAACTGTAGCCTGTCAGGCTCTTCTGTCCATGGAATTCTCCAAGCAAGAATACTAGAATGGGTTGATATTTCCTTCTCCAGGGGATCTTCCCGACCCAGGGGTCGAACCTACAGTTCCTGCGTTGGCAGGTGGATTCTTTTACCACTGAGCCACCAGGGAAGCCCTGAGCATACCAGGATGCCCATATCCTAAACCCTAGCACCTGGGACTATGTTGACTTACACAGGAAAGGGAGATTTGAGGTTGCAGATGGAATTAAATACAGTAATCAACTGGCTTTAAAATAGAAAAACTGTCCTGGATTATCCAGGTGAGCTCGGTGTAATAACAAGGGGCCTGAGAAGTGGCAGAAAGACAGAAGAGAGAGGGAGATGTGACCACGGAAGCCGGGTTAGGGTGATGCAATCTTGACGGCTTTGAAGGTGGAGGAAGGGGCCATGAGCCAAGGAATGTGGGCAGCTTCTGGAAGCTGGAAGATGCGAGAACATGGATTCTTCACTCCAGCCTCCAGAAGGCACATAGCCCTGACACCTTGATTTTAGCCCATGAGACCACTGTTGGACTCCTGACCTCCAAAACCGCCAGAGAATGAACGTGATTTTTAAGCCACTGAGTGTATGGTGTGTTTAGCACAGCTGCGGAAAGCTCAGGCAGAGAGGCGGAGAGCTGGAGAGCTGGGTCTGAAACCGGAGTTTGTCTCCAAAGTCTGTGGGTTTCCCGTGGCACAGCAGCCCCTCCCTCGTGCTAACCTGTCAGCATCACTTAAAACAAACCCTCTATTGGACTTCCCTGGTGGCTGGGAAATCCCAGCCAGAGAAGCCTGGTGGGCTAGTCCACTGGGTGGTAAAAGAGTTGGACACGACTGGTGGCTTAGTGGTCAAGAATCTGCCTCGCAGTGCAGGGGACACGGGTTCAGTCTCTGTTCTGGGAAGATTCCACATGCCGCTGCGACTAAGACCCAATACAGCTAGATAAATAAATATTTTTAAAAACAACAGCAACAACAACCCTCTGTCATAAAGATATGCCCCAGAGGCTTTTGTAGAGGGTGCACAAGAGGGGTTGCAAGGAACAGTCAAACAGGAGCCACAGCCTCATCTTCACGACCAGGACTTTTCGTACAGTATCTCACTGAAATCGTCTTTTATAGATGAGGAAACTGAGGCTCAGAGAGGTCTAGCAACTTGCCTAGGGCCACTCAGCAAGTGAGTGGAAGAGCATGGATATGAATTTTGGTTTGTTGACTCCTGAGCTCAAAATCCGAATCACAACTGTATACCAGCTCCTTAAAAAAGAAATAAAGCTAAACTTAGGTGCACACACATGTGTGCTCATGCATACACACACACACACCTGCCAACCTGAAGGCTCAAGAGGCGGCCCCCAAACCAGCACAGCCAGTCAGGAGGAGGAGGAGGGCCCAAGCTGTTCCCAGCCCACACTGCCCCGTGCCCCTGGCAGGAGGACCCCCACTGCCTTGCTGTGGGTTCACCAGAGAAGTGGCCTGGGGAGGTGAGGCAAGGCTGCCCCCTCTGCCAAGTGAGACATGAGGACATGGCATGTGGGAGTCGAGGGTGGCCTGAGTCCACGTGGGTGTGTCTGGCAGGACTGCCTGCCTGCAGGAAGGTCACACTGCCCTTTGTGGTCACGCTGGCTCCAGCCCCAGCTCCCCATGATGACCTGGGATGGGGCCTGCGAGAGCTCAGGGCATGCTGGACTGGCCAGCTGAGCTTGACTCTGTCCCCTGGCCCCTGGGAGAGATCTAAAGGCACCCAGAGACTCCCTCCAACCTTGGAAGGACTCTGCATCAGAGAGCCGGCTTCTCACACCCAGGGCAGCATGAATAGTAACACTGACCTGGCAAAGGGGCCTCCTTTACTCTCCTGTCCAAGTGGCCTTACAACTTACAGAAAAGGATACCAAGAAAGTTTGTTGACAACCTGCTGGACCACTGTAAGTGGCTGTTCAGAAGGCTTCTTTGAGATACAAACTCCCTGAGAGCAGACAGGTTTCAGCTCAAGCCAGAAAAGTCTATCCTGTCTTTTTTGTGGGTAAGTGTCAGTAAATGACCTGATAAGGTCTGCAGGACTGGTGGCTCAGTGGTAAAGAATCTGCCTGCAGTTCAGGGACACAGGTGACTCGGGTTCAATCCCTGGGTCCTGAAGATCCCCTGGAGGAGGAAATGGCACCCCCCTCCAGTATTCTTGCCTGGAGAATTCCATGGACAGAGGAGCCAGGTGGGCGACAGTCCATGGGATCGCACAGAGTTGGACATGACTGAACGACAGCATGTGTGTCAGTAAATGACCTGATAAGGTCTGCAGGACTAGACCTGGGAGGACTGGCTAAGAGATGCCTGGAGCTCCTGGACGCTTGTGCCTGAGATGAAAAACTGAATTGGTTCCTCCTTAAGAAAGAATACTAGACATCCACTCCTGATCCCCTTGTTCCTGGTAACAGCAGCCCCATGTCCCCCACAGAAGTCCATCTCCACACCTGCACGCCGTGGCTTGGCTGTTCCTCTAGCTCAGAGTCAGGCCCGAGACCCACAGCTGGCCAACCAGCGATCACACCATTGCCATTGTCTGCTTCAGCCCAATCCAGCCACAACCAGAGAGACTCAACTCCTGGAGCCTGGGAAAGTTGGGAGGAAGATACTGATCTGCCTGCTCCACTGGGAGCTGAGGGGGTTTAAAGCAGCAAGGGGCAGATGTGAGCAGTCCCAGGGTGGGGAGGGCCTGCCTAAGGCGAGACTGAGTCTGGACAACACTGTTTGATCTCCGGGAGCCAGGCTTGTGCTCATGTCCTTTAGACACATTTAAACTCCCAGCAGCTGAAAGCACACGTTGCATGGACTCTGCTCAGGGCTCTCAATGTGATCTGTTCTGCAAAATGATTAACTGGGAGGCCACAAAACTCACTGGTTCACGAGCAGACGCCCAGAGTTCAAATCCCACTTGGTCTGTCACAAGCTGTGTGATCCTGCTATGGACCCTCAGAATCTGGACCCGTGAAAAAGATGATAGGGCTTCCCTGTTGGTATAGTGGTTAAGAATCCACCAGCCAACGCAGGGGATGTGGGTTCGATCCCCGGTCTGGGAAGATCCCACATGCCTTGGCACAACTAAGTCTGGTGCACCACAACCACTGAGCTGTAGAGCCTAGGAGCTGCAACTACCGAAGCCCGTGTGCCCTGAAGTCCATGCTCTGTAACAAGAGAAGCCCCTGCTCACTGCAACTAGGGAAAGCCCATTTGCAGTAACAAAGACCCAGTGCGGCCATAAATAAAGAAAAACAAGGGGGATGCCAATTGAAAAAAGAAGACAGCACTGCCCACGCTAGAGCTCACTGTGAGGAGTAAATGACTTTATTATGTGTCAGGTACTGGCACACAGTAGGTGCTCAGTAGACATGGATTCCTACTAGCTATGATGGATCAGTCATGCCTTCACTCAAGCAACAAAGATTTATTAAGCACCTACTGAGTCCCAGATACTGCCGGGTCCTCAAGACACTCAGGGAGTAAGAGGACACGTCCCTTGCCTCCCAAGGATCTCACAGCCTTTTGGAGAAGACACATGGCAACAAGCAGCCACAAGCACAGGGAGTTGCCATGCATGGTAACCCATGACTTTGGCCTCACCGCAGCCCAACCCTGACCAATTGAGCTACTTGGACGCAGAGGTGAAGATGACTAATGGGGAAGCTGGGTGGCTGTCTGCAAAGTGGGCAGCCAGGACCAGAGCAGAGGCCCGGCCTTTCACCAGCCTCTGTGCCTGGACTGGAGAGGGCAGCCCTTGACCACGAGGAAAGGGGCCTCCAGTATGAGGGACGCTGCCAGGCTCTGAGCCCTCCCTGCGGAAGAGTGATTCATTCTTACTGACTTCTAGAAAGGGTCAAGAGCTAAAATTCCCAAGGGCTTCTGTGACAGGAGCAAATTTCTCCCTTTCCTGCAGACTCCCAGAACCAGGGTGGTGAGTCTGGCCAGCAGGCTCTTTGCCTCTGTGCCAGCAGAGCACTTGGGCTGACAAGCCAGGGCAGGGGGTGTCCGCTTTCTTTCCGCCCCCACGCCAACCAGAAGGAGCCATCATTTCTTGCAAAACCTCTGGTGCTGAACTAGGAGGTTTACATATATTATTTCACGGAATCTTCATACTTTCGTTTTTCAGATGGGGGAAGCCCAGAGAAATGGTTATTGCCCAAGGTCACACAGCAGGTTGCTGGGAGGCTTCCTAGGATTTAAAGGATTAGGAACTGGCTCCCAGCAGCCCTGGCTAGCATCATGAATGGCAAGAGTGCTCTGGCCAGTGGGCTTGTCTCCACCACTTGAAAGACCTCAGCAGCTGTGACACTGTCCATGGGCCAGTCCGTGGCTTTGGGGCTGGAGTGGCCAAGTCGCATTCCCCCAGGCTGGGAGCTGCATGTGGGCTGGGTTCCCTTCAGAGGCTGGCTTAGTCCTGGTGGAGTAATTAGGGCTTCTAGCTCCTGGGTTGCTTAGTGATGGCGTGGGGGGCCTGGTTGAGGGCTGAGCAGGGCCTGGGGTTCCATGTGCCTGGGCGAGAAGAGGGAACCCTCCCTTGAGGGGCAAAGGCACAAGCTAGAAACAGCACGCTTCTTCACCTTGGAGTAAAGAACCGAAAGTTGAGGACCCAGTGAGATGACACATGGCAGATTCCCATTATACTGGAGTGGGTAGCTGTTCCTTACTCCAGGGGATCGTCCCAACCCAGGGATTGAACCCAGGTCTCCCACATTGCAGGTGGATTCTTGACCATCTGAGCCACCACGTAAGCCCAGGAGTACTGGAGTGGGTAGCCTATCCTTTCTTTAGCCAATCTTCTCGACTCAGGAATTGAACTGGGGTATCCTGCATTGTAGGCAGATTCTTTACCAGCTGAGCTGCCAGCGAAGCTCCAAGTAAGGAGCAGCTAAGAGAAGAGACCCTGATGCTTGGAAAGATTGAAGGCAAAAGGAGAAGGGAGACGCAGAGGATGAGATGATTAGATAGCATCACCGACTCAATGGCATGAATCTGAGCAAATCCTGGGAAATAGTGAAGGACAGGGGAGCTTGGCGTGCTGGTGTATAGTCCATGGAGGCACAGAGTCAGGCAGGACTTAATGACTGAACAAGAGAAGTGTGTCCTAAGTCACTTCCCGGAATAGCTCCTTTCAAGCCTTATGTTTTCCTTCTAAGTAATGGCATCCTTTCAAAATACACACAAAAATCTCACACAGAATTCTAAGCTACAAGACCTAAGTAAAGCTGAGTGAGTTAATGGAGATGAGGACCCCTGGGAACCCCATCTGCTCTACCTCACATGAGGTTCCACCTTCTTGGAACCCCTTGGGTGCTTTGGAACCTAGTTTGAAAACTCGGTCCTAAAAAAAGAAAAGAAAACTCGATCCTAAAACCTCAACTGGTGTTGGGGTCTGCCTTGAAGCTACTGGGGTTCAGACAGCCCAGAGCTCTATAGAAGACTGAAATGCAGACAGGTATCTGTAAGCACTACCCAGGAGTATGTTTCAATGTGGACAAAATAATCATATGGTTCATTGCTCAAAGTGCTTTCTTAGCCCCTTGAAAGGCTACTGAAATTTCAAGATCAATTTCCCCAAAACAGGATGTGGCCAACAGAGTCAGGAAAGCTTGAGCCCAGTGACCTTTGCCAGGCTGACTCTTGCTGGCATTAAGTATTACCAGGCCACAGATCTGTATTGTCCACTCTGGCTTGACCTTGGCTTTGGGTCGCAGTACTCCAGAGTCTCTTGCCTCTGACATAGGCTCCAGTTCTGGCCCTGAATCAGAGCCTCAAGTTGTTGGATGGGCTTTGATTGGATCCAGTCCAGAGCTTCTTAAACTGGTGTCTGGGACAGGCATCAGGGGGACCCAACGATCTCTTAAAAGTATAAAAATCTGTCTCTGTGCGTTCTTCTTCAGACTGGGTTTATGTTACTTTCTCCAGATCCTCAAAGGGCTCCACAACCAGCAAAAGATTAAGACTTACTGCAAACCCTTTAGTTTCCACCTCCTTCGAGAAGTCTTCTAAGATTTCCTTAATTTACAGTGATCTTTCCCTTGTCTGAATTATCAAAGCTCAAGGTCACTTGGGAGGATCCAGCTGGGTGACCTCGAGTTTAGACGGAAGGAGCTGGCACTCACTCATTCCTCAAAGTTGGCTTCCAGCTAGAGGTGCCACTCTGGTTGTAAATGAATGAAATACAACTGTGCTGTTTTCCTGCTTATCAGTTACTTGTTCAAAGCAAATCCTGATAACCAAAGACTACACCTTAATCCTTTGGCAAGTAACCCACTCATTGTATGCAAATACTGCTGCTCACTGCTTAAAAAAAATGTTTTGGTGAGGTCAAACTTAAGTACATCCTGTTGACTCCTGGACTGCTCATCAATTCTCTTTCCAGAACCCTCTGTGTACTAGGTAGTTCCCATTATTAAACAGCTTGTCTCTTGACCTCTCCATAACCCTGACTGGGGTGGGCTGGGCCAGGCTGATAATATTTGACCCAGAGGGAAAGGGCCTAGTGTTGAAGCTAAAATCCTGGGTTTGAAATCTGCCTTAGGCCAACCATCCAGGGCAACTCACTTCACTTGTGTCTTAGAAATGGGCTGCTGATGGCCACTGTGGAAAACAAGATGAAGGTTTCCCAAAAAACGAAAAATAGAACTACCCTATCAGCCAGCAATTCCCCTCTTGGGTATATATCTGGGGGAAAAAAAAAAATTAAGGACACTAATTCAAAAAGGTACATGCACCCCAATGTTCATAGCAGTGTTATTTACAATTGCCATGATACAGAAGCAACCTGAGTGTCCATAAACAGATGAGTGGATGAAGATGTGGTATATATCTAGATCCATATCCATATGTATACACACACACACACACACGCTGGAATATTACTAGTGATAAAGAATGAAATGTTCCCACTTGGAGGGCATTATGCAAAGTCAAACAAGTCAGAGAAAGACACATACTATATGATATCAGTTATATGTGGGATCTAAAAAATAGAACAAACCAGTGAATATAACAACAAAAAGCAGACTCACAGACATAGAGAACAAATGAGTGGTTACCACTGGGCAGGAGTGGCAATATAAGGATGGGGGAGGGGAGGTACAAGCTATCGGGTATAAGACAAGCTCAAGAATGTACTGTACAACACGGGGAATACCGCCAACATTTTGCAATAATGGTCAATGGAAATTAACCTTTAAAAAGGATATAAAAATTAACAAATTATTTTTTGATTGGAAAAAAGAAAAGAAGAAAAGCAATGTGTTGCTGATCACATCTGCCTCTGGGCCTAGATAGGACAATGAATGTGAAAAAGCCCTGTGGAGTCAGTCCTGTAGGCTACCACAGTCACACAGGGTATGGACCAAAGTCTCAACCTGTCTGGGGAGCCCAAGGAAGCCCTCAGCATCCGGTTCAGGTCTAAGTTATGACTGATGGTCAGAATGAAGGATGTGAACACAGGCCTGGCCTACACCTTCCCTCCTCCTCCTCTTCTCTCTCCAGCATCCTGAAAAACCCCACCAAAGGAATGACCCCATCGCTGAAGGACCCTGCTGAGATCAGGCTGAGAAGGGCTGTCTTCTTTTAATTTTTGAGCATTGGTTGATTGATGCTTGTGGCGTCTCTTCCTCCTGGCCCCTGACTCTGTCTGGGTCACTGACATTACTCTAGTAACAATGGTTCACAGAATCGGTGGGGTGGAAGGGACCCAGGTGATCGTCCAGAACCCAACCTCTCTTGATCCAAGAATCCACAGTTCCCTCACAGCAGCCTGCTGACCCCGGAAAAGCTCCAGAGGGCGGGAAGGTGCTCCTGGGCCCCAGCCTCGTGCGGACCTCCAACCATCTGGAAGGCGGCCGATACTGTCTCCAGCCCCTGAAGCAGTCAACCAAACGCTTCTGGATTGGCCATCCCACCTAAGTCATGGCTTCTGGCTCTTGTCATCCGGAGCCTGCTCCCTGGGTGCCCCCCAGTTGCTCAAGGACCTTCTCAAAGTGTTGACCGATACTGCCCACAGTGCTCCTGGGCTCCCTTGATATAGTAGAACTGAAAAGTGTCTCCTTTGCTCAGGGCACCAATACAGTTGCTTTCATTTTCTTTGCAGAGGGAGTTAAATTTCTGTTGCCATTGAAGTCGTCTTACTGGAGCTGACTTCCCTTTCCAGAGCATCAGGGACTTTATTGGAAATGATCATCACACACCAGGACGTAAGTCCCACCAAAGAGAGCCTTGTTCACATGGCTCCCTGCGGCAGCCCTAAGCCCAGCTGCCTAAATCGAGGAATGAATTTGACATAGTCACACCTTCCCCAGAGCCGTGTCACCATTTTTCACCCCAGGCATCCACAAGCACAGATCACAGCTTGCTGAGCGGGGGTCTCCCCAGAAGACTCTGAGGCCTGGATCCCGGATGACTCGCACCCCTCCCTTCAGGGGTACACCAGCCTACCCAGATCTTACTTCAGCCCACACACTTCCACTGGACTAAAGATATCAACAGCAGTGTCTTCTCAAATCCAACCACCAAGCTGAGAGCAGACTCAAGCTTTAGAACGCCCTCAGAAGGGAGCCAGTCAAGTCTGATCTCATGTACTTACAGGAGCCCAAGAGGCATCCCAACCCCTCTCCTGCCCTTGGCCAGCCACCCCCCCAACACCTCCCACTCCCTAAGTGACCTGGCAAAGACTTAGGTTACATCCTGTCACTTCAGAAAACGAAGATGATGGCACCTGGTCCCATCACTTCATGGGAAATAGATGGGGAAACAGTGGAAACAGTGTCAGACTTTGTTTTGGGGCTCCAAAATCATTGCAGATGATGATCGCAGCCATGAAATTAAAAGACGCTTACTCCTTGGAAGGAAAGTTATGACCAACTTAGACAGCATATTAAAAAGCAGAGACATTACTTTGCCAACAAAGGTCCGTCTAGTCAAGGCTATGGTTT
>SJYV01051883.1:1227795-1278565 GCA_006410875.1 Neotragus pygmaeus | reverse complement strand
GGGGGGGGGGTAAGGGTGGGAGTGGGGAGGTGGGGGGCACCCAGCAGTCATCACCGGCCTCCTTCTGCCTTCTGGTTGGTCAAATAATTCTAAACCAGGGTGTGGGTATTGTTGTCAGGATGGTTCTAGACTTGGCAAGGCTGTGTTCCCATCCAGGCTGTGCCACTTATTAGCTGTGCAAGTTTAGGCAGATTATTTCCCTTTCTGATCCTTGGTGTTGTCATCCTTGAAGTGGGAATTTTGCCACCCACGGGATGATGTCTTTGTTTTTTAAATTTTTTATTTTGTATTGGGGTATAGCCAATTAACAGACGATGTGACAGTTTCAGGTGAACAGGGAAGGCATTCAGGAATATACATGCATACACATGTACCATTCTCCCCCAAAGTCCCCTTCCATCCAGGCTGCCACTTAGCACTGAGGAGAGTTCCCTAAATACAACAGTGTGTACAAGTCCATTCCAAACTCCCTATCCCTTTCCCCCAGCATTCTTCCTCCCCAGCAACCGTGAGTTGGTTCTCTAAGTCTGTGAGTGAGATCACGTCTTTAAGTGGGCCGATGTCTGGCAAGAGGAGGGTGCCCGTTAGGTGTTCTTCTTCCTCCTGGTTTCATGTCCCCAAAGAACACACTATCTAGAGTGAGTGGGGTTATCCATGTTAACCCTGTCTGGGGCAGGAGGTGGGGGAGGTAAAAAAGGTGAGGGTAACTGAGTGGCCTATGCGTAAAAATTCTTCCCTGGAACCAGAGCAAGGGCCTGAGGAATGCTAACTCCTCACCCTGGGCCAGAAGTTGAACCATTTTTGTAAAGAGCTTTGCAGAACATAAAACATCTGCTGTAATATCAAATCTGCTGTGGTAGCAATAGATGATATGTGGATATAAACAATATGTAAGTAGATGACGTGTAAATAGATAGTATGTAAATAGCTTTTACTATACATACTATTATATGTATCATGTATATGTATAATTTGTATGTGTGTGTATAATAATGCAATAGTAAATATGCTATATGTATTATAGCTCCTTTCAGGTAGACAACAGTGAGCCTGGCTGTGTTCCAATAAGACTGTGTTTTTAAAGATGCTCACTCATCTCTGGTTGCGCTGGCCCCGTCTCTAGCTGTGGCACGCAGGGGCTGCCCTTGGTTGCGGTGCTTGGGCTGCTCATTGCGGCGGCTTCTCTTGTCGTGGAGCACAGGCTCTAGGTGTGCAGACTTCAGTAGCTGCAACACTCGGGCTTGGTAGTTGCAGCTCATGGGCTTAGCTGACTCGTGGCACGTGGAATCTTCCAGAACCAGGGATCGAATCCATATCCCCTGCAGATTCTTAACCACTGGACCACCAGCGAAGTCCAAAACTTTATTTATGGACACTGAGATTTGAATTTCACATGCCTTCACAAAGTATTCTTGTTTTGATTAATTTCCAACCATTTGATAATGTAAGACTATTCTTAGACTTGCAGGCAGCACACAAAAAGGTAGTGGCCAGACCCTGTCTGTAGACTGTAGTTGACTATTTCCACTACCATCAAGCAAACACCAATCTCTCAGGACTCCAGAAATAAATGAGGTGTGAACCTCAGCAGAATCTGTGGTTTTGGCCTCTTTCTGGAAGTTATTCATAGGGACTGACCCAAGTTAACATCCACTGTAAAGAAATAGAGGGCCACTGGAGAAACCAAGTTCACTGATTTTTTTTTCATTAGGAGGAAAGCAAAGTTCACATATTTATAAGAAGTAATTAAAATTTCTTTAAATAAGTGAAAACAAAGTCAGTTCAGTAAACAATAGTAAACACAAAGTATAAAATAATTCAATGTATTAGATCAAGGTATTACTGAAAAATTGTTTTTAAATTAAAAATTTTTTTCCTTCCAGATTGAGTTGGTGTCCTGTATTCTTGGTTATCAAAATACTCATAGCTTTGGGACTTTGAAGTGGTAAATATTTATGATGTGTGAAACAGCATGATACATACCTGTATGACCTTAATTACATACAAATGGGTGCTTAGTTGTGAAAATGCACAAATGAGACCTAGAAAGACACATCAAATGGTAAACTGCTTGTGATTATAAATGACTTTGTTTTTTGTGTCTTGTGTTTTTTGGTTTCCTATTATGCACTTGTTAACTTTTAAGAAATAAATGTTATTTTTAAAACTTAAAAAAAAAGCCCACTAAGACATGAGAGTCTAATGATAGATGGAAATCATCACAACTCACGGACGTTTACTGAGTGCCTGTCACACCCTGGTGCTATTTCTGGCTCATTCAGTCCCATCAAGCAGGGCACAGAGACCCCAAGTGTTAAGTCACCTGAGACCACAGGGTGATAAACATCCCAGCAGAAGGCAAACCCTGCAGGTCTAACTCAGGATCCTGGTGACTACCCTTCATTCTCTCTCAGCAACGACCCTCCTTTGAGGTTTATTATGTCTCTGCTATTTATCCTGAGGACATCCAAAGATGACAAAGAAAGCTCAGATCCTGTTTTCAGGTGGGGAGAGAGAGGAGAGGGCCCCTGGCTTTGCACATGTGTCCAGACTCGCAGGACCTCTGGTTCCTTTGCTGTGTCTGGTCTGCTGTCTCCCAGGAGGCAGATTTGCACAGAGAGGATGCTGAGAGCCCAAGCTCTGCAGTTGAAAATCCCTGCTTGGGCAATTATTTCAGTGACCTATTGCATGCTGCCCTGATTAGTTTATAAAAACAAGTAGAAAACAAACAAATGGAAGTATATATATTTACTACCAGAAGATTGAGTGTGCATGTGTGTGTGCTAAGTCGCTTCAGTCGTGTCTGACTCTTTGCGACCCTATGGACTATAGCCCGCTAGGCTCCTCTGTCCATGGGATTCTGTAGGCAAGAATACTGGAGTGGGTTGCCATGCCCTCCTCTGGGGGATCTTCCCCACCCAGGGATCGAATCCGCATTTCTTACATCCTTTGCATTGGCAGGCAGGTTCTTTACCACTACCACCTGGGAAGCTCAGTCTGAAGATTTAGTTCTGTTTAGTCACTCCAGTGTTCTTGCCTGGAGAATCCCAGGGAGGGTGAAGCCTGGTGGGTTGCCGTCTATGGGGTCGCACAGAGTCGGACATGACTGAAGCGACTTAGCAGCAGCAGCAGTCACTCAGTCGAGTCTGACTCTTTGTGATGCCCGTCCATCACCAACTCGCAGAGCTTACTCAAACTTGTGTCCATTGAATCAGCAATGCTATCCAACCATCTCATCCCCTGTCGTCCCCTTCTCTTCCCACCTTCAATCTTTCCCAGCATCAGGGTCTTTTCCAATGAGTCAGTTCT
The DNA here is from genome assembly GCA_006410875.1 of Neotragus pygmaeus. Classification (NCBI taxonomy): domain Eukaryota; kingdom Metazoa; phylum Chordata; class Mammalia; order Artiodactyla; family Bovidae; genus Neotragus; species Neotragus pygmaeus. The sequence continues at coordinate 1,275,256 of SJYV01051883.1, read as the reverse complement.
TCACATCAGGTGGCCAAAGTATTGGAGCTTCAGCTTCAGCATCAGTCGTTCCAATGAATATTCATGACTGATTTCTTTTAGGATGGACTGGTTGGATCTTCTTGCTGTCCAAGGGACTCTCAAGAGTCTTCTCCAGCACCACAGTTCAAAATCATCAATTCTTCGGCAATCAGCTTTCTTTATAGTCTAACTCTTACATTTATACATGACTACCGAAAAGCCCTAACTTTGACTAGACGGACCTTTGTTGGCAAAGTAATGTCTTTGCTTTTTAATATGCTGTATAGGTTGGTTATAGCTTTTCTTCCAAGGAGCAAGCGTCTTTTAATTTCATGGCTGCAGTCACCATCTGCAGTGATTTTGGAGCCCAAGAAAATAAAGTCTCTCACTGTTTCCATTGTTCTCAGTCTATTTTCCATGAAGTAAAGGGACTGGATGCCATGATCTTAGTTTTCTGAATGCTGAGTTATAAGCCAAAATTTTCACTCTCCTCTTTCACTTTCATGAAGAGGCTCTTTAGTTCTTCTTCACTTTCTGCCGTAAGCGTTGTGTTATCTGCATATCTGAGGTTATTGATATTTCTCCCGGCAATCTTGATTCATCCAGCCCAGCATTTTGCGTGATGTACTCTGAATATAAGTTAAATAAGCAGAGTGACAATATACAGCCTTGATATACTTCTTTCCCTATTTGGAACCAGTCTATTGGTCCATGTCCAGTTCTAACTGTTGCTTCTTGACCTGCAATTAGATTTCTCAGGAGGCAGGTCAGGTGGTCTGGTATTCTCATCTCTTGAAGAATTTTCCAGTTTGTTGTGATCCACACAGTCAAAGCCTTTGGTCTAGTCAGTAAAACAGATGTTTATCTGGAACTCTCTTGCTTTTTCAATGATCCAGTGGATGTTGGCAATTTGATCTCTGATTCCTCTGCCTTTTCTAAATCCAGCTTGACCATCTGGAAGTTCATGGCTCATGTACTGTCAAAGCCTGACTTGGAGGATTTTGAGCATTACTTTGCCAGCAGGTTGAAAGCGAAAGTGAAAGTGAAGTCGCTTAGTTGTGTCCGACTCTTTGCAACCCCATGGGGTGTAGCCTACCAGGCTCCTCTGTCCATGGGATTCTCCAGGCAAGAGTACTGGATTGGGTTGCGTTAGATGAGTACAATTGTGTGGTAGTTTGAGCATTCTTTGGCATTGTCTTTCTTTGGGATTGGAATGAAAACTGACCTTTTCAGTCTTATGGTCACTGCTCTGTTTTCCAAATTTGCTGGCATATTGAGTGCAGCACTTTCACAGCATCATCTTTCAGGATTTGAAATAGCTCAACTGGAATTTCATCACCTCAACTAACTTTCTTTGTAGTGTTGCTTCCTAAGGCCCACTTGACTTCACATTTCAGGATGTCTGGCTCTAGGTGAGTGATCATATCATTGTGGTTATCTGGGTCATGAAGGTCTTTTATTGTATAGTTCTTCTGTGTATTCTTGCCACCTTTACTTAACATTTTCTGCTTCTGTTAGGTCCGTACCATTTCTGTCCTTTATTGTGCCCATCTTTGCATGAAAAGTTCCCTTGGTATCTTTAATTTTCTTGAAGAGATCTCTAGTCTTCCCATTCTATTGTTTTCCTCTATTTCTTTGGATTGATCAATGATCATTTTCTTATCTCTCCTTGCTATTATTTGGAATTCTGTACTTAAATGGGTATGTCTTTCCTTTCCTCCTTTGCCTTTCGCTTCTCTTCTTTTCTCAGCCATTTGTAAGGCCTCCTCAGACAACCATTTTGGGTTTTTGCATTTCTTTTTTGGGGGGATGGTCTTGGTCACTGCCTTCTATACCATGTCAGGAACCTCTGTCCATAGTTCTTCAGGCACTCTGTCTATCAGATCTAATCCCTTGAATCTATTTGTCACTTCCACTGTATAATCATAAGGGATTTGATTTAGGTCATACTTGAATGGTCTAGGGGTTTTTCCCTACTTTCTTCAATTTAAGTCTGAATTTGGCAATAAGGAGTTCATGATCTGAGCCACAGTCAACTCCCCATCTTGTTTTTGCTGACTGTATAGAGCTTCTCCATCTTTGGCCGCAAAGAAAATAATCAATCTGATTTTGGTATTGACCATCTGGTGATGTCCATGTATAGACTCTTCTCTTGTGTTGCTGGAAGCAGGTGTTTGCTATGACCAGTGGAGTCTCTTGGCAAAACTCTGTTAGCCTTTGCCCTGCTTCATTCTGTATTCCAAAGCCAAATTTGCCTGTTACTCCAGGTGTTTCTTGACTTCCNTCACTTTTACTTTTCACTTTCATGCACTGGAGAAGGAAATGGCAACCCACTCCAGTGTTCTTGCCTGGAGAATCCCAGGGATAGGGAAGCCTGGTGGGCTTCCGTCTATAGGGTTGCACAGAGTCGGACACGACTGAAGCAACTTAGCAGCAGCAGCAGATCGCTTAGTCACTAAGTCCTGTCTGACTCTTTGCGACACTATGGACTGTAGCCTTCCAGGCTTCTCTGTCCATGGGATTTTCCAGGCAATAATATTGGAATGAGTTGCCATTTCCTTCTCCAGGGGGTCTTCCTGACCCAGGGATGGAACCTGTGTCTCCTATATGGGCAGGCGGATTCTTTACCACAGAACCGCCTGAGGATGCCTTCTGCTTTTTAAAACCCTGGGTGGTAGCCAGACTGGTTCAAATGCTGCTGTAGTGAGTTGAAATGTAGCTCCTTCGAAAGATATGCTGGACTTCCGTGGTGGTCCAGTAGATAAGGCTCTGCCTGCCAATGCAGGGCACACGGGTTTGATCTCTGGTCCAGGAAGATTCCACATACTATGGAGCAACTAAGCCCGTATGTCACAACCCCTCAACCCACGAGCCTATTGAGCCTGTGTGCTGCAAATACTGAAGCTCAAGTGCCTAGAGCCTGTGCTCCGCAACAAGAGAAGCCATCACAACGAGAAGCCCATGGACCTCAACTAGACAGTAGCCCCCACTTTCCACAACTAGAGAAAGCCTGTTCACAGCTACAAAGACCCAGAGCAACCAAAAAGAAAGAAAGAAAGAAAAGAAAAAACCCAGCACAACCAAAAGTAAAGAAAGAGAAGCTATGTTCACATCCTAATGGAGGTTAAACTAAGAATCTAGATACTCTAGATTACCCGAAAGGACTCTAAATCCAAAGACATGTCATTATAAGAGAAGAGAGACACTCAGAGAAGAGGATAACGGCCTATGAGGGCAGAAGCAGAGACTGGCGTGAGATGGCCAGGAGCCCAGGTCCACATGGAGCTTCCAAAAGCTGCAAGAGGTTGGGAGCAGGCTCCTCCTCAGCCGTCAGAGTGGGAGTGCCCCGGTCCATACCTTGACCTTGGCACTTCTGGCCTCTAGGATGGTGAGAATCAATTTCTGCCGTTTTGAGTCATGTTGGTGGGAATTTGTTAGAGCAGCTCCAGGAAATAACTCCACCTGCCTTCTGCATTTCCCAGCTGACTTACCTGGAACACATTTCCTAATGCTCTGAGGCTTGGGTTCCTCAGTTTTGCAATGGGGACATCGAAAGTGCCTATGCCAGAGGGTGTGTAGGAACTTGGTGAGATGATCTAGGTAAAGCTCTCAGAGAAAGGCTTGGCACTCTCCCTTAGTACCTCTCACTTGGCCTGAACCACACTGCTGTCTCCCTGCAGGGTCACAAAAGAACGTTAGAAGCCCCCATGCCAGCCTCCATGCATGCTCTGTCATACCTGGCAGAGGACCTGGATTCATTAGGGACTATCAAGGTTGCGATGTAGGAAATGCTGCTAGTGACCCTTTGTGATGTCATTTTTAACCCTGTTAAAAGGGATAGCAGGATCTCACAAAGGTCAGACCACAGATACTAGGTTCAGACTCCCTGAGTTTAGGTTCCTGCTCTGTGACCTTGGGCAAATTTATTAAACTCTCTGTGCCTCAGTTTCCTGACCTGTAAAATGGGTAGGATATTCATCATGCTACTACCCTTCAGTATTCGTAAATGCATAGACTGGTGCTAGAAGATGTTGAGTGGTGGTTAACTAAAGGACAGACTCAATTAGGAGGACATTCCTTTGAATCTGAAAACTAACCAAGTTTCCACTTAGGGCAAAACTGCCTCTTTGCTGCTTGCCCCGACCCTGCCTCCAAGTGGAGGCTCACCCCCAGGAGAGCTCTCAGGCAGCATGTTACTCAGGATGTTCCCAGGCAACACTCCTGAAGGTTGGGCGGGTAGATGCGTGCCTTGGCCCTTGGCCCTGTGTGCCTGGGTTTCTCTCTGGAAAACGTATCCTGCTTTGCACTGTGAACCTTCTCAGGCCATGGCAGAAATGCTGCTGCTGCTGCTAAGTCGCTTCAGTCGTGTCTGACTCTGCAACCGAAATGCTGCATCAACCCAAGTAACACATCACAGGGCCTGTTTTCTCAAGGGCCCTGCCCTCCGAATTCTTGGAATTCTTGGGCTAATGGGAGTATCTCCCAAGGGCTCTGGGTCAACTGGGCTGATTCACCCAGCAGGGGGCTCGGGCTGCAGTCTGATGGGATGTGGACTTTCCCACTGTCCCGTGAGGCTAGGCGCACCCCGGTGGGGCTCAGGCCTCACCTCACCTTCCCTGCCAGCTAGCATCCCAGAATTTTGTCCTTTGCAGAGGGTGGAGGGGCTGGTGCTACCACATTGCACACTCCAGAAAATGTAGCACACTCCCCAGGTACCCGGCCTGAGATGGGAGGGACCCTGAGCCCTTCAGGGGGGGCACCTAATGCCTCTCACATGATCTGGGTAGGTTTCAGTCTCCTTGAACTCATTTTCTCACTGGTAAAATGGGGTTCCTAGCATTCACCTAACAGCATGGGGTAGAATTCGGGGCCACTGCCTTGCTGTGCTTGGTGTCCCCAAGAGACGAAGTATGATCCAAGCCCAGTCCGGATGCTGTGTCCTCATGGCTCATGGGAACCTCCGGTGGCTGAGTACAGGAGCCACTGGTTTGCCAACCAGAGTGCCTTCTATTGTTTTTCCTCCCTGGAGTCCTGTTTCAGACACCTGGTTCAAAACTCTGCTGTGACCAGTGATGCTTCCAGATTTCAAATTCCAGAAAGACACCCATCCATCAGTTCAGGTGTGTTGAGCAAACCTCTGAGCGCACACTGGCCTTGGGAGGGGGGCCCTGGAGGTTGAGCCTTCTTCTACCTGTCTGTCCACTGGTCCATTTGTCTGCCAGTCTGTCTATCCATGATGGATTAGATGGGCTGAGTCCTCCTGCTCCCTGGCTCTGTAAACAGAGGCAAGTTAGGTAATCTCGTGCTCATCTAAATGGGGATGATCCCAGTACCTATCTCTTAGGTGGTGGCTGGCATTAATAAAATTTACACAGGTAAGGGACTTAACAGGCTTCTCTGGTGGCTCAGATGGTAAAGAATCCCCCTGCAATGTGGAAGACCTGGCTTCGATCCCTGAGTTGGGAAGATCCCCAGGAGAAGGGAATGGCAACCCACTCCAGTATGCTTGCCTGGAGAATCCCATGGGCAGAGGAGCTTGATGGGGTACAGACCATGGGGTTGCAAAGAGTCAGACATGACTGAGCAACTAAGCACAGCAAGGGATTTAACAGCTGTGCCAGCTCATGGTAGGCACTAAACCAGTGTTGGACCATATTTATTACTGTTTTTGGTATTGCTGTTCTTATTAGGATGTTATTGAAACTTGCATGAAATTAACACCCAGCCTCACACGCTTGGCAGAAACTCCTTCACCTTTGGCAGTGATCTTGGGAAGATGCTGAAGTCTTGCACCAGAGTCTGTTTCATGTTTGTGCACTTATCTCAGTTGGCTTTTTGCAGGGCACCGGTTTGGCAGGTCTCAGTAAGTGGCAACTCTTTCACAGCTGCATTATTGCCTTGAGCACCTAGAGTTTCAGCCACAAGCAGTTCCACGGAATGTGCCCAACAGCATGTGCTTTTTAATCTCTTCTGCCTTTGGAATTTCAGGATGACTTCGAATACTCACAACATTGTCCTCACAGCTCCCTGGGGTCTGAAGCCCCATTTCTGCCAATATAAATCCATAGTTTCATTGAAGTCACCTGGGGGTTAAGGGCTTGGGAACAGAATGGTCTGGGAGTTAAAACCCCAAAGCTCTGAGCTCTTCTTGTCCTGTTTGTGCCCCAGACAGCCTCCATCAGGAAGAAGGAATGATACTGGTTAAGACTGTGGACTCAAGATTAAACTGCTTAAATCAACCCCCTGCTCCAATGCTTGTTAGTCCAGGGCTTCCCCTTTATGAGTCTCAGTTTCGTGGTCTGTGAAATGGGGATAATGATACTACATTACTTATGGGCTTCGGTTAAAGAGTGAATATGATAATATTCCTAAAGCACTTGGTGTCTGGCACATAGTAGGGGTGCAGCAAATACGATTATTCTCCAGTAAGTTTGGCCCCTCCCCTTTCCCCTCTCGGTATATGACCTGGTCGAGGTTTTGCACTCTGTCTGCTGGTCCCTCTGGGTCTAGTTTCTTGCCTTTTCTACTTCCTGACTTCTCTTCTCTGGGAAGGGAGTCTGCCAGATGAGAATCAATACCTGTGCCAGTGTGGCCAAGAGTGGACTCCAGTACCATGCCCCTACCGGGCCTTTCACCACCCACAACTGCTAAACCCCTCTGCTTGCGTGTTGGAGGTTATTCGTTCATCTAGTTAACTACATCCAAACTCAAGAGGTTGGTACAGGAGCTCAGAAAAGTAGGAGTGTAAGTACAGTGTTTCCCATTGCCTTTTGCCTTACTTGATACAAGGCACCCTTATCCCCACTTTACAGATGAGGAAATTAGGCACAGAGAGATTCAGCAGCTTGCTCAAAGTCTCAAACAGGGTCAGAGGAGGAGCCTGACACCAACCCCCTGCTCTATCCCCAGACCTCACCTTCTCAATAAACACCGGGTTACGCTGAGTGGCCTCTGCTCTCTGACGTCAGGACTGTGGGCCACTGTGAGGATTTGCTGGGAGAACCCATCTCCACTTGTGATTCAGCTCTGGTCACATTAATACACGCTCTCCTGCTGCTGCTAGGTCGCTTCAGTCGTGTCCGACTCTGCGACCCCATAGATGGCAGCCCACCAGGCTGCCCCGTCCCTGGAATTCTCCAGGCAAGAACACTGGAGTGGGTTGCCATTTCCTTCTCCAGTGCATGAAAGTGAAAAGTGAAAGTGAAGTCGCTCAGTCGTGTCCGACTCTTCACGACCCCATGGACTGCAGCCCACCAGGCTCCTCCATCCAAGGGATTTTCCAGGCAAGAGTACTGGAGTGGGTTGCCATTGTCTTCTCTGAATACATGCTCAGTGGAACTTAACCCTATAATGACAATAATACTGCTTTTGTCTCTTTTTCTGACCCACCAACTTGCAATAATGTAGGAGCATCAGTCACAGGACCTGTATATTTTAGGTCCAGTGGGTCTCCAACCCACTGCAGTTGATAGTAAAACCCAAGAGAAATAGGCAGGTATTGGAAGCCTGATTGTAATGCAGAGTTGCAGATTCCCGTTAAGTATAAGAAAAACATAAAATTATTTTCTTTTAAAAAAGTTTTTTTACTTATTTATTTTTGGTTGTGCTGGGCCTTTGTTGCTTTGGTGTGGACTTTCTCTAGTTGCAGCAAGTGGGGGCTACTCTCTAGTTGCAAAGCACATGCTCTAGGGTGAGAGGCCTCAGTAATTGCAGCACATGGGCGCAGTAGGTGGCAGATCCTGGGCTCTAGAGCACAGGCTCAATAGTTGTGGCACATGGGCTTAGTTGCAATACAGCATGTGGAATTTTCCTGGACCAGACGTTGAACCCATGTCTCCTGCACTGACAGGTAGAATCTTTACCACTGAGCCACCAGGGAAGCCCCATAAAATTCTTTCTTGATTATAAAAGTTATAATCCTGTGGCTATTGTAGTACAGTCAGCAAAACAAAAACAAAAACATGCCATCAGATGGAGTCAGTTTAGGTCCCAGGGTTTCAGGGTGGGACTGAGAGGTCAGATCCACCTGGTCATTAAGGTCAGAGGGCTGGAGGCTGGGCATGGGGTGGGTGCATCCAGGGGAATGGAAGGGGCTACAGACTGTGGGAGGCCACAGATGGGGTGGGAGCGGCAGGACCCTCCTTCTCATCCGCTGTACTCCGTGAAGTTTCTGAACTCAAAAGATGCTGATATTGACTGGGTTTCACGTGGCAGAAATCGCTGGAGGCTGAGGCAGCGCTAAGTCTGGATGACACGATCCAACACAGGCAGGAGGACTAGAAAGAAGCAGAAGGGAAAGTCAAGGTTTTAGGAAGAAGGGGTTTTACCCTGAATTGGGTGCTGGCTCTCAGGAAGCTGGGCGATTCTTTTTTTTTTTTTTTTTNCATTAATACACGCTCTCCTGCTGCTGCTAGGTCGCTTCAGTCGTGTCCGACTCTGCGACCCCATAGATGGCAGCCCACCAGGCTGCCCCGTCCCTGGAATTCTCCAGGCAAGAACACTGGAGTGGGTTGCCATTTCCTTCTCCAGTGCATGAAAGTGAAAAGTGAAAGTGAAGTCGCTCAGTCGTGTCCGACTCTTCACGACCCCATGGACTGCAGCCCACCAGGCTCCTGCATCCATGGGATTTTCCAGGCAAGAGTACTGGAGTGGGATGCCATTGCCTTCTCCAGCAGCTCCTTTTACACAAAACCAAATCCCACTTGNAGTCGCTCAGTCGTGTCCGACTCTTCACGACCCCATGGACTGCAGCCCACCAGGCTCCTCCATCCAAGGGATTTTCCAGGCAAGAGTACTGGAGTGGGTTGCCATTGTCTTCTCTGAATACATGCTCAGTGGAACTTAACCCTATAATGACAATAATACTGCTTTTGTCTCTTTTTCTGACCCACCAACTTGCAATAATGTAGGAGCATCAGTCACAGGACCTGTATATTTTAGGTCCAGTGGGTCTCCAACCCACTGCAGTTGATAGTAAAACCCAAGAGAAATAGGCAGGTATTGGAAGCCTGATTGTAATGCAGAGTTGCAGATTCCCGTTAAGTATAAGAAAAACATAAAATTATTTTCTTTTAAAAAAGTTTTTTTACTTATTTATTTTTGGTTGTGCTGGGCCTTTGTTGCTTTGGTGTGGACTTTCTCTAGTTGCAGCAAGTGGGGGCTACTCTCTAGTTGCAAAGCACATGCTCTAGGGTGAGAGGCCTCAGTAATTGCAGCACATGGGCGCAGTAGGTGGCAGATCCTGGGCTCTAGAGCACAGGCTCAATAGTTGTGGCACATGGGCTTAGTTGCAATACAGCATGTGGAATTTTCCTGGACCAGACGTTGAACCCATGTCTCCTGCACTGACAGGTAGAATCTTTACCACTGAGCCACCAGGGAAGCCCCATAAAATTCTTTCTTGATTATAAAAGTTATAATCCTGTGGCTATTGTAGTACAGTCAGCAAAACAAAAACAAAAACATGCCATCAGATGGAGTCAGTTTAGGTCCCAGGGTTTCAGGGTGGGACTGAGAGGTCAGATCCACCTGGTCATTAAGGTCAGAGGGCTGGAGGCTGGGCATGGGGTGGGTGCATCCAGGGGAATGGAAGGGGCTACAGACTGTGGGAGGCCACAGATGGGGTGGGAGCGGCAGGACCCTCCTTCTCATCCGCTGTACTCCGTGAAGTTTCTGAACTCAAAAGATGCTGATATTGACTGGGTTTCACGTGGCAGAAATCGCTGGAGGCTGAGGCAGCGCTAAGTCTGGATGACACGATCCAACACAGGCAGGAGGACTAGAAAGAAGCAGAAGGGAAAGTCAAGGTTTTAGGAAGAAGGGGTTTTACCCTGAATTGGGTGCTGGCTCTCAGGAAGCTGGGCGATTCTTTTTTTTTTTTTTTTTTTTTTTTTTTTTATTTATTTATTTTTAAATTTAACTTTACAATACTCTATTGGGTTTGCCATACATCGACACGAATCCACCACAGGTGCACACAAGCTCCCAATCCCGAGTCCCCCTCCCACCTCCCACCCCACAACGTCTCTCTAGATCATCCCCGTACACCAGCCCCAAGCGTCCTGCATTCTGTATCAAACATAGACTGGTGATTCGTTTCTTACATAATAGTATATATTCTTCAACGCCATTCTCGCAGATCATCCCGCCCTCTCCTACTCCCTCTGAGGCCAAAAGTCCATTGTCTATGTCTGTGTCCTTTTGTTGTCTCACATACAGGGTCATCATTACTATCTTTCTAAATTCCATATATATGTGTCAGTATGCTGTATTGGTGTTTTTCTTTCTGGCTTACTTCACTCTGTATAATAGGCTCCAGTTTCATCCATCTCATTAGAACTGATTCAAATTTATTCTTTTTAATGGCAGAGTAATACTCCATTGTGTATATATGCCACAGCTTGCTTATCCATTCATCTGTTGATGGACATCTAGGTTGTTTCCATGTCCTGGCTATTATAAACAGTGCTGCGATGAACATTGGGGTACATGTGTCTCTTTCAATTCTGGTTTCCTTGGTGTGTATGCCCAGCAGTGGGATTGCTGGGTCATAAGGCAGTTCTATTTGCAATTTTTTAAGGAATCTCCACACTGTTTTCCACAGTGGCTGTACTAGTTTACATTCCCACCAACAGTGTAAGAGGGTTCCCCTTTCTCCACACCCCCTCCAGCATTTATTGCTTGCAGACTTTTGGATCGCAGCCATTCTGACTGGTGTGAAATGGTACCTCATTGTGGTTTTGATTTGCATTTCTCTGATGATGAGTGATGTTGAGCATCTTTTCATGTGTTTGTTAGCCATCCGTATGTCTTCTTTGGAGAAATGTCTATTGAGTTCTTTGGCCCATTTTTTGATCGGGTCGTTTATTTTTCTGGAGTTGAGCTGTATAAGTTGCTTGTATATTTTTGAGATTAGTTGTTTGTCAGTTGCTTCATTTGCTATTGTTTTCTCCCATTCAGAAGGCTGTCTTTTCACCTTACTTATAGTTTCCTTTGTTGTGCAGAAGCTTTTAATTTTAATTAGATCCCATTTGTTTATTTTTGTTTTTATTTCCAGTATTCTGGGAGGTGGATCATAGAGGATCCTACTGTGATTTATGTCAGAGAGTGTTTTGCCTATGTTCTCCTCTAGGAGTTTTATAGTTTCTGGTCTTACATTTAGGTCTTTAATCCATTTTGAGTTTATTTTTGTGTGTGGTGTTAGAAAGTGATCTAGTTTCATTTTTTTACAAGTGGTTGACCAGTTCTTAATAAACCTCATTAAGAAGCAGAGAGGCTAGACAGAAACTGAAGCTATACTTGCCTAAGAAGCAGCAGTCACTCATGGGAGCCATTATTGGTCATTATTGTGCCTTGGACACTCCTCTAGGCCCAGCTCCTGAGGAGTGCTTGGCTTCCCCAGAGCTCAGATCCTGCTACATGTGTGACTTTATCAGCTTCAACTCCTGCTGTTCAGATGGCTTCTCCTGCAGTAGCTTTCCGTTTCAGGCCCCTTGGGTGGTTTCACTGCAGAGTGCCTTCTGCCAGACATTTCCCTGTGAACAAAGGCCTTCCCCTGGCACCCAGGAGGATAGATTTCCAGCAAGACTTTTGGGTGAGGGTTGGGGTAGATGCCAGCCAGTTCTGCTGGTATGGCAGCAGAGCAACTATTAGCCAATTCAACAAGGCCCTCTTGTTAGCAATTTCTGGACCTCAAGCCAAAGCAGTGAGAGGTGGGTTTTTCATTGGGTGTGCTATCTCAGCCCTGGGGGAAGAGTTGTTCCTTATATCTGCAATTGTTTTGAGCTTTCTTTAGTTCTTGCCCGTCAATCTTGGATGACTCCTATATCCTGTTATGGTTAATATGCATGTGTGCTAATTCTCTTCAGTAGTGTCTGATTCTTTGCAACCCGCTGGATGGTAGGCTCCTGGGCTCCTCTGTACATGGGATCCTTCAGGCAAGTGTACTAAAGTGGGTTGCCATTTCTTTCTCCAGGGGAATCTTCCTAATCCAGGGATTGACCTGCCAGGCAGTCTGCAGGATACTGCAGTGTGAGTACCTAGAACTAGGAAGCAGAGTCCTTCTCTCCTGAGATGTCTCACAGTACCCTTTCTTGACAATGCTTTGCTGCCAATGGACAAAGGAAAGATGTTGAAAGGTTCCAGCCCATTTTCAAAGAGCGGGAGAAAACTGTGAGTTTGGAGCTAAGAGGCAATGCACTGACAACTGGCAAAAACTCAAATGTCATTTAGCAGCAGAAAAGGTAAAAACTTGTGGTATGTTCACGCAATGGAATGCTATACCAGAATGAGAATGAATGAACTGATACATACAACACAGAGATTACATACAATGCAGTGTTCAAAGAAAGAAGCTGCATATAAAGGAACACTCATGATTCCATGTATAAAAAACTCAGAAACCAGACAAATGAGTCTTGGTTGTTAAAGAAGGATCGTAGTTACCTCTATTGGGTGTAGTAACTGGGGGAGGAGGCATGGTGATGGGGAGAAGAGGCTCTTTATCCCTGTTTGGGTGCTGGTTACCCGGGTGTGTTAGTCTTGGGAGAATTCCTCAAGCTGATCCTTACGAATGAAGCACATCTTTGTATGCATATATTTATTTATTACAGCTCAGCAAAATTGACTTGACAAATGAGAGGATGTTTGCACACCCATGTTCACTGCAGCACTATTCGCAATTCCTCAGTTAGGTTCTCTAATTACACCTTCTTACAGGAGAAGAAGGGGTTTCCCTGGTAGTTCAGATGGTAGTTCAGGGGTTTCCCAGGTAGTTCATCTGCCTGTGATGCAGGAGACGAGGGTTCAATATCTGGGTCAGGAAGTTCCTCTGGAGGAGGGCACGGCAACCCACTCCAGTATTCTTGCCCGGAGAATCCCCGTGGACAGAGGAGCCTGGAGGGCTACAGTCTATAGGGTCACATGGAATCAGACATGAGTGACGTGACTTAGCATGCGTGCATGCACAGGAAAGGAAACGGATATGCAGAGAACGGACCTAAGTGACCTAAGACTACAGAGCCAATAAGTAGAAAAGTCAGGATTCAACCCAGGAGGGCAGGCCTCTGAATGGGTCCTTTTAACTTTGGGCTGTGCTGCTTCTCCTAAGGTAAACTGGAACATCAAAGTGGGGTCAGGACAACCAACTGGTGTACGATGCGTTTTGCCCACCCTGACCAGATGCCCATGCGGAAGACTGGCCACATGTCCTGTTTTACAGTGAAAAGATCAGGCCACAGACTCCTATGCAGCCTGTGGGCAACCCCTCCCTTGGGGCCCAGGTGTGGGTGCTGTTTGAGCCTGATCTTTACTGAGAATTTGGGAAGCCCCTCTTCCTGAGACTCCCCCCTGCCCTGACAGGTGGAATTGGTTTTCTTGGTCCCTGTATTCCCTGAGGAGGTGGGTCACTCTGGCTCCCATTGGTCGTGCCATGAGTGGCTCAAGTCACAAGTCAAAGTTAATCCAAGAGTGGGAGGAAGGACAGAGCCCATATCACTGGCTCAGGTCCTGCTGAGCACCAGACGCAAGCTCCCTGCAGCCTTGGGAACATGGTTGTCCTGTGGCCGGAGCTTCCACCTGCACTAGGCACCTTTTTCCTGGAGGTCTTTGTCTGGGCTGTCTTTGAGCACTTCCTCACCACGGATGTCCCCTCTGCTCTGCGACATCCTGCCAAATTCAGATTTCTGCACTGCATATTCATCTACGTGGCCACTTCGGTGGGTTGGCACTCAGTCCCCTCGCGGGTTGGAGTGAGCTTTCTTTCTTTCTGTTCCTCTCTCTAGGTCCCTTGGAGGGACAGGAGGGCCTGTCCTTCTTTCATTTGCCTTCCCTCTCTGTCTTCATACTCTCCCAAGGAAGACAGACTTTCCTACACAGTGGGCTCTCCATGTCTGCAAGCCCTGCATCCGTGGAGGGGGGGTCGACTATAAGAGATTGAGCATCTGAAGATGTTGGTACTGTGGGGGTCCTGGAACCAGGCCTTCACGGACCCTGAAGGATAGATGGGCAATAGTCCTCTCTTTTGTGTCTGCTCTTCTGTTTCTCTCCCTCTTGCCTTCCCATCCTTCCTCTCACCCACCCTCCCTCTTTTTCCTTCCTTCAACAGCATTTACTGAATGCCAATCAGCGGGCTCGTTTCTGAGGCTTCCCAAACTATCCCAGACCCAGCCCCTCCCCTGAAATGGCTCGGATCCTGACAGAATGGGCCTGCTTCAGCTACAGCGTCTTCCACTTCACAGCACATGGCTGTCCCCCACCCCCAGTAAAGATTGCAAGCACCTGGAAGGCAGGGCCCACCTTGTCTATCCCAGGGCCTGGGATAGATACTTACCGTTTGCTGATCAATCAGCAGGGAATTCACCCAGCATTTCAGAGTTGCCACCCCACTGGGCTCACTCTGAGCAGGAGTTTGAGATCTGGGAGGAAATGGCGCATGCCTAGAGCAGCAGAATTGGGAATAGTTTGGCATCTAGTGAGAGGCAGGCAACTTGATTTAATGACAATGTCCCAGCCATGGGTGGAGATCAACCAGTTCACACTGATGACCTGTGGGGAGAATAACTGTTGAAGGAAGTGAGGAGACCATGCTCAGCTCGGAGAGCTACTCCCTGGCTGTGTGGTTTTGGGCAATTTACTTCACCCCTCTGTGCATTAGTTTCATTATCTCTGAAGGGGGAATAACTGTGTTTCTTCCATCAGGTTGATAAGAAGATTAAGATACCAGGTGACAAGCGTTTGGTGGTATTCAGCAAATAATGGGCTTCCCAGGTGGCCCAATGGTAAAGAATCTGCCTGCCAAGCCAGGAGATGTGGGTTTGATCCCTGGGTTGGGAAGATCCTCTGGAGTAGGAAATGGCAACCCACTCCGGTATTCTTGCCTGGGAAATTCCCTGGACAGAGGATCCTAGTGGGCTATAGTCCATGGGGTTGTCAGAAGTCAGATGTGACTGAGCCCTGAGCACATTTGGTAAATAAGTAAAATGTGTTTCTTGGGCTGTTGGGCTGTTTCACCAAGGATACTGATGACTTTCAGAGAAATGAACAAGTCTAGTTTATAATTAGGTGAACGCTACTGTTCCAAGGAGACAGGCTGAGGAGATGGTATGCACATCTCTCTTATTAATCTTGGTCATGCATTTTGCTAGAGGTCAGCTTGTCTCAAGCCAACAGCTGCAAGCTGCATAGAATTCCAGGCTTTGAGGCCCTTGGACTGAAAATGATGTCCAAGTGGCCCAGAAAACCTGCGATCTTTCCAACCTTTGGTGATTCTTCTCAGGCATAGACCACAAGCCAAGCATCTCCTGATGACATCTGCTCCTGGGAGGCTCTGAGATGGCTCTGAGCTTGGCTGTGGAGGGTGAATCTAGCTTGTGAAGTTCCATCCTGGTCCCCCCCAGCCCTGAGCCCTCCTAGAACAGACTGCTCACCACACGTGACAGTGATAAGCATGGTGATATCCAAGTGGTTCATTTGGTTCCAGAAGACAGATAGATACAGAAGGCAAACGAATTTTAAGGAGAAGGAGGCCAAAACCTAAAAGACTCTACAGCCCAGAAATCAGATGCCTAGTTTTGTAGTCAGACAACTTTGGGTCTGAGCACTGAATCTCCACTTGCTAGTTTTGTGGACTAATGTCTTTGAGACTCTATTTTCTCCTCTAAAGTGGTGAGGATAGCTGGAGATAATTTTATAGGGGTGAGGTGGGAAGTGAGTGAGAAGTGCATTTAAGGTGCAGGGTATAGTGCTGGGTGCTTAGAAAGGATTCCAAAAAAATAGATTATTAGTAATATATATATAAAATCTTTGAAGGCAAAGACACAGCATTTGCTAAAATCATTATCGATTTGAAGGCTATAATGAATGACTTCATAATATGAATGGAGAAGGAAATGGCAACCCACTCCAGTATTCTTGCCTGGAAAATCCATGGATGAATTTTCCATGGTTGGAGGAGCCTGATGGGCTACAGTCCCTGGGGTTGCAAAGAGTTGGACACGACTTAGCAACTAAACCGCCGCCATGAATAACTTCGGGCTTTCCTGGTGGCTCAGACAGTAAAGAATCTGCCTGCAATGCGAGAGACCTGGGTTTGATCCCTGGATTGGGAAGATTCCTGGAGAAGAGAATGGCAAACCACTCCAATATTATTGCCTGGAGAATTCCATGGTCAGAGGAGACCAGTAGGCTACAGTCTATGCAGTTGCAAAGAGTCGGACACAACTGAGCAACTAACACACACACACATACACAAGAATGACTTCGACCTTCCTATATAATATGAGGATTAATATGGAAAATGCTATAGAGTTCATTTTAAAAGTTAAGCTCTGCTAGAATATTTTGTAAAAGAGTCTTAATATTCATCTGAAGCTCTAGACCTCAGGCTTTCCTAAACTACTGATGGTCCCATTTGTAATACTACTGACCCATTTTATTTATTTTACCTATTTATTTTTGGCTGCACTGGGTTTTCGCTGCTGTGTGTGGGCTTTCTCTAGTTTCAGGGAGTGG
This sequence comes from Neotragus pygmaeus, assembly GCA_006410875.1. NCBI lineage: Eukaryota > Metazoa > Chordata > Mammalia > Artiodactyla > Bovidae > Neotragus > Neotragus pygmaeus. Next base: position 1,258,747 of record SJYV01051883.1, on the reverse strand, counting down.
GAACTACTCTTCAGTTTGCGATGCTCGGGCTTCTCATTGTGGTGTCTTTTTTTGCTGCAGGGCTCTCGGGCTTCACAGTTGCAGTGTGCAGGCTTAGTTGCCCTGAGGCATGTGGAATCTTCCTGGACCACAGATTGATCCCGTGTCTCCTGGATTGGCAGGTGGATTTCTATCCACCACGCTACCAGGAAAGTCCTGATACATTCTTATAAATAATATTAGATGGTTGTTTGTGTTTTTCCAGACAATAACAGAAATAATATACTATACTCATAGTATTTATATATACGTATAATAACATTTATGCAAACAATATAATTATAATATAGATATATAATACTTATGTACTTATGTTTATATTGTATATATTATATACTTATATAAATATAAAGCCTATTATAAATATTATATATAATATTATAAATAATAATAGACACTATATTATTATAGATAATATACTGTTGAATAAGTAATATACATTATATTATAAATAATAAACTATAATATATAATAATATTATAAATAATATAGACAGTATAATATTATAAATAATATAGACAGTATAATATTATAAATAATAACAGACAGTAATCAATCTTCCTAAATTGTTTCTGTCCTAAATGACTAGCTCTGGCAAATGTGAACTCATTGCTGGAAAAAACAAACCAAACCAGACTTCCCTGGTGGTCCAGTGGGTGAAGTATCCACCTTGCAGTGCAGGGGACCTGGTTTTGTCCCTGGTCCGGGAAGATCCCGCCTGCCACAGAGTATCTAAGCCCATGTGCCACAACTACTGAACCCATGCCCCACCACAGGAGAAGCCACCACAATGAGAAGCCCGCACCCAACTAGAGAGCAGCCACTGTTCTCTGCAGCTAGAGAAAGTCCGTGCACAGCAATGAAGACGCAGCACAGCCAAATAAATATATATATATATATATAAACAAAAACAAATCTGACTTCCTGGCCGTATCTAGTGACCTTTCAGAATGTGGCGCTAAGAGATGTTTATCACCACTTTGCATTGTTCAAAATCCCTGAACCATTTACACTTCAAGATGCTGGAATGGGTTCCTCAGATGTGGGCCAAGTGGTGGGAAAGGAGGTCATCCTCACGGCCCTGGTAACCTCGCTCTCCTCCAACTCAAGCAGAAAAGTAGTGGTTTTGTTGGGAGTTCCCTTTTGAGAAACCTTAGTACTCTTGCCTGGAAAAGCCCATGGACGGAGGAGCCTGGTAGGCTGCAGTCCATGGGGTCGCTGAGAGTTGGACACGACTTAGTGACTTCACTTTCACTTTTCACTTTCATGCACTGGAGAAGGAAATGGCAACCCACTCCAGTGTTCTTGCCTGGAGAATCCCAGGGATGGGGGAGCCTGGTGGGCTGCCGTCTATGGGGTCGCACAGAGTCGGACGTGACTGAAGCGACTCAGCAGCAGTAGCAGCAGCAGCCTTGGCAGTGGGGCAGCTGGCCTAGGGGTGGGGTTGTCTCCGTGGAGGGAATGCACTGGGGCATCCCACAGACCTTGAGCAAGGTGTGACCTCACACTTGCCAGAACTCACCAGTGACACACTCCCCATGGATGGTCACATCTGATTCCCAAGCTTCATCCTTGGGGACTGTAGACCCGATTCTTCTATTTTACAAATGAGGAACACTGAAACTCAGAGAAGGAAATGCTTGAGGTCTTTCAGTGAGATAGCGGTAGGCAGAGCTAAGTCTTGGAGAAGGCAATGGCACCCCACTCCAGTACTCTTGCCTGGAAAATCCCATGGATGGAGGAGCCTGGTAAGCTGTGGTCCATGGGATCACTAAGAGTCAGACACGACTGAGCAACTTCATTTTTACTTTTCACTTTCATGCACTGGAGAAGGAAATGGCAACCCATTTCTCCAGTGTTCTTGCCTGGAGAATCCCAGGGACGGGGGAGCCTGGTGGGCTGCTGTCTGTGGGATCGCACAGAGTCAGACAAAACTGAAGCGACTTAGCAGCAGCAGCAGGAACAGCAGAGCTAGGTCTTGAATTCGAATCTGCTTGATTCCAGAACCCAAGCTATTTCTAGGTTAGTGGTTGAGAACATAAATTCTGTATCTTACTCATTGATGGGCAAGGCACTTGACCTTGGTATGCCTCACTTGCCCCATCTGCAAAATGGAACTGATAATTGTGCTTGACTTAGAAGTATTGCTGAACAGTTTGAGCCAGTTAATAACCTAAAGCCCTTGGACCAGGATTGGCATGTTGCAGGTGACAGGTAAGTGTAAGCTGTTCTTACTGTGTTCAGTATTATCATCCCGTGCTGTTTTCTTTCTGACACAGACACATATTCCATGTGAGGTCCATAGAAGAGATGATCTGACGTGGTTGAAATGCATTTATTACATGTGATACAATACCATGTAACTACATCTCATGAAATATTTCACTATTTGTTTGCTTATAACCAGAGTGACCACATTAGCTTAAAAACAATGGACTTCTTTTCACATTTGGCAGATAGGTGGCCCTTGTACCATTGATCCCTCCTCCTGAGCCCATGGACTTCCCTGGTAGGTCAGTTGGTAAAGAATTTGCCTGCAATGCAGGGGACCCCAGTTCGATTCCTGGGTTGAGAATATCTGCTGGAGAAGGAACAGGCTACCCACTTCAGTATTCTCGGGCTTTCCTTGTGGCTCAGCTGGTAAAGAATCTGTCTCCAATGTGGGAGACCTGGGTTCGATTCCTCGGTTGGGAAGATCCCCTGGAGAAGGGAAAGGCTACCCACTCCAGTATTTTGGCCTGAAGAATCCAGTGGAGTGTATAGTCCATGGGGTTGCAAAGAGTCGGACACAACTGAACGACTTTCATTTTCTTTCCTGAACCCATGGCAGACATCCCTAATTGGTCTCGTTATTTTTTTCCGTTGAACACAAATGTGGCTTAAGCATCTGTCCTAATCCATGGAGGCAATGATGGTGTTAACCCAGGTGTTAACCTGTCTCTGCCATCTCAAGCTGGGGGCCAAAGAGAGCAAGGTTGTCAGTCATCTTGCCTTGGACATTTGCTTTGATGAGCTCAATGCCCAACCACTGAGCCCAAATGTGGGCTAGCTCTTTGGCAAATTCTTACCACTGTTCAACCAAGAGTTTTTGGGAGGAAATTCTGCAAACCTACCCCTTTATTTGGACACACTCTCCAGAGCCTGTTGCTTCCTGATGAGCCCTGGGGCCATGCTTTGAGGCACGTGAGAAACTGCAAGAACATCCTAGCAGTTACAAGGAGCAGGAATCGTCTGCTGCTGCTAAGTTGCTTCAGTTGTGTCCGACTCTGTGCAACCCCATAGATGGCAGCCCACCAGGCTCCCCCGTCCCTGGGATTCTCCAGGCAAGAACACTGGAGTGGGTTGCCATTTCCTTCTCCAAGGAGTCATCTGCCATTCAGATAGACCCTAACCTCCTTAATCTCTCCCTCTCTTTCTCTTACCTCTAACAGGGGAATATATTTGAGAAGATAGGGGTTTGCTCCCTGCCCAGATTTCTCCAGTTTTTGCAGAATAACGTGAGTATCAAAGAGGATCCTGTGCTCGTGGTAACCAACCTGCGTTTTGGGACCATACCAGTCAAGCTATTCTAGCCCAAGACACCCTCCCCCAGCCTCTGGCCAGGCATCATCTTCTTCCATGGAGGAGCCACCTTAATGGGGAGCCTGGCTAAGATCCTCCACGGCGGCTTCATAAAGGAAGAGCCTCATCCGCACACACAGCTTTGCCCCCTACCCCTCCCATGGGAACCTTGTTGGAGTTTCTCCAAGAAATTAGAAATGGATTGCCATTTCCTTCTCCAGAAAGAAATTAGCAGTTGGAGATTTTTATTGTGAGTCCAGACTATGGGCTTTGGGCTCAGGTCAGCAGATGGTGTGGAAATGTTCTTTTTTATACTGTGATAGCCTAGGTCAAGGGAAGGGTGGTGAAGTGGCTGGGGAGGTGAGGGGGGTGGGGGTGGCATTTATGGCCCTGCAGTATTGACTTTGCTCCCCACACCCTGTGCACCACTCATAGCCATCGCTAATCCTATCTGTTCTTCCCCCACAATATTTCTCAGATGCACACGTTTCTTGCAGGCTCTGCAAGATCACTGTGCTCTTTCTCTTGCCGCATCCCTTTACCCCCACATCTCAACAACTGCTCTCCCCCGTCACTCCTGGCCCTTCACGGTCTCATCCTCACCCAGTAGCCAGAAGGAGCTCATAAAAGTCTAAGTTGGAACCTGTCTGTCTTGCCCTGAAACCCTTCTTGTGGCTTTCCAGGTGTTTTGCTTTTAATGATTTTATTTATCTTTGGCTGTGCTGAGCCTTCTTTGCTGCTGGACCTTTCTTTAGTTTTGGTGAGTGGGGGCTCCTCTCTAGTTGTGGTGCATCGGCTTCTTACTGCCGTGGCTTCTTGTTCTGGCTCCCTGGCTCTAGAGCGCAGGCTCAGTGCTTACAGCACACAGAATTAGCTGCTCAACGACATGCAGGATCTTCCCGGACCAGGGATCGATCCCGTATCTCCTGCACTGGCAGGTGGATTCTTTACCACTAAGCCACCAGGGAAGCCCTAGGGTCTTTTTTTAAAAAATGAATTTATTGATCATTTTTGTCTTCATTGCTGTGTGCGGGCTTTCTCTAGATGCAGCAGGCACGGGCCACTGCCGCAGCATGCAGGCTTCTTACTGAGGCGCTTCTCTTGTTGCAGAGCACAGACTCTAGGGCACTTGGGCTTCAGTAGTTGTGGCACATGGGGTTAGTTGCCCCGTGGTATGTGGGATGTTGGTTCCCAGACCCGGGAACGAAGCCACTTCCCTGCGTTGGAAGGCAGATTCTTAACCATTGGACCACCAGGCAAGATTCCTCCAGGGTCTTTAGATGAAACCTGAACTCCCCCCAGTAGCTGGTACTGGCCCTTCAGACCTCTCCTGGCTGCTCACCTGGGCCTCCCGCCGGCCAACAGTGATCACTCTGCGGCAGCCACACTGCCTGTGCAGCAGACACTCCAGGCTCCTTCTCTCTGAATCTCCCTCACTAGCTGTTTCCCGGCCTCCAGAGTTGTCTCCCCGCACCCCCTCACTTTGCTGGACTGGTGACCCCTTCTTCATTCTTCCAGTTTGATCTCAAAGTCCCCCCCCCCCTAGAATGGCCTCCTGGACATCTTCTCTAAAGAACTCTCCCTGCCCACTCTAGAGCCCTGCCGTATGGCCCGGGGTCCATCCATCCTTGACATCATCCTTTAACATTTTCTTCATGGCAGTTGTCACAATCTGAATGTATCTCCTTCCTCCAGGTGTTTCCTTATTTACTGTCTGCATCCTCCAACTAAGAATGGAAAGTCTGAGAGTGCAAGAAAGACTTCTATTTTGCTTGTTGCAGAACCCCAGGGCCAGACCCATGGTTTTATTTCTTGAATGAATGTATAAGCATAAGATCTCTTCAAGAAAATTGGTTATAGCAAAGGAACATTTCACGCGAGGATGAGCACAATAAAGGACAGAAATGGTAAGGATCTAACAGAAGCAGAAGAGACTAAGAAGTGGTAAGAATACACAGAAGTATATAGAAAAGGTCTTAATGACTTGGATAACCATGGTGGTATGGTCACTCACCTGGAGCCAGACATCCTGGAGGATGAAGTCAAGTGGGCCTTACAAAGTATTACTACAAACAAAACCAGTAGAAGTGATGGGAATTTTTGCTGAGTTATTTAAAATTCTAAAAGATGCTGCTGCTAAAATATTACACACAAATTTGGATAATTCAGCAGTGGTCACAGGACTGGAAAATATCAGTTTTCATTCCAATCCCAAAGAAGGGCAATGCCAAAGAATGCTCAAACTACTGGATAATTGTGCTCATTTCACATGCTAGCAAGATAATGCTCAAAATCCTCTAAGCTAGGCTTTGATAGTATGTGAACCAAGAACTTCCAGATGTACAAGCTGTGTTTAAAAAGGCCAGAGTAACTAGAGATCAAACTGCCAACATCCCTTGGATCATAGAAAAAGCAAGAGAATTCCAGAAAAACATCTACTTCTGCTTCATTGACTATGCTAAAGTCTTTGACTGTGTGGATCACAACAAACTGTGGAAAATTCTTAAAGAGATGGAAATACCAGACCACCTTAACTGTCTTTTGAGAAACTTATATGTGGGTCAAGAAGAAACAGTTAGAACTGGACATGGAACAATGGACTGGTTCAAAATTGGGAAAGGAGTATGTCAACGCTATATATTGTCACCCTGCTTATTTTACTTATAGGCAGAGTATATTTTGGAAAATGTCAGGCTGGATGAATCACAAGCTGGAATCAAGGTCGATGGTAGAAATATCAACAGTCTCAGATATGCAGATGATACCACTCTAACGGCAGAAAGTGAAGAGGAACTAAAGGATTTCTTGATGGTAGTGAAAAAAAAGAGTGAAAAACCTGGCTTAAAACTCAATGTTCAAAAAACTAAGATCATGGCATCTGGTCCCATCATTTCATGGCAAATAGAAGGGGAAAAATTGGAAGCTGTGACAGGTTTTACTTTCCTGGGCTCCAAAATCACTGCAGATGGTGACTGTAGCCATGAAATTAAAAGATGTTTGCTCCTTGGAAGGAAAGTTATGACAAACCTAGACAGTGTATTACAAAGTAGCGACATCACTTTTCTGACAAGGGTCCACATAGTCAAAGCTACGGCTTTTCCAGTCATTATCCAGTACTGGATGTGAGAGGTAGTACATAAAGAAGGCTGAGTTCTGAAGAATCGATGCTTTCAAATTCTCCAGGTGCTGGAGAAGAGTCATGAGAATCCTTTGGCCTGCAAGGAGATCAAATCAGTTAATCCTAGAGGAAATCAACCTTGAATATTCACTGGAAAGACTGATGCTGAAGCTGAAGCTCCAATACTTTGACCACCTGATGCGAAGAGCTGACTCACAGGAAAAGACCCTGATGCTGCGAGATTGAAGGCAAAAGAAGGGAGTGGCAGAGGATGAGATGGTTATATACCACCACCAACTCAATGGACATGAATTTTGAGCAAACTCCGGGAGATAGTGGAGGACAGTGTACCGGTGTGTCGCACTGGTGTGCGACAGTCCTTGGGGGCCCCAGAATGTCAAACATAACTTAAGGACTGAACAACAACAATAAGCACATGAATACATAGATGGGTGGAAGGGTGAATATCTGGGTAAAGGGATATGAACCAGCCAACAAGCGGGAGGATGGAGAGAGAGCCGTACAGGAGAAAATCTGCCAGTGTGAAGAGGTTAGCTGGCCGGTTACACGTTCCCTGAGATTAGGCTGTACTGCCACCTTGTGGTAGAAAATAATATCTGAACTTGCTGTCTGGATGCTCTCCCCGATATCTACTTTGTGGGATTGCACTGGTGGCTCAGTGGTAGAGAATCTGCCTGCAATGCAGGAGACCCTGGAGATGAGGCTTCAGGCCCTGGGTCAGGAAGATCCCCTGAAGGAAATGGCAACCTGGCAACCAACGCCAGTGTTCTCGCCAGGAGAATTCCCTGGACAGAGAAGCCTGGAAGGCTGTAGTCTGTGGTGAGCACACACGCACACACTCCTCTGTACTGGCCCCCTTGTCCAAGATCACTCCTCCCTCCAGAGACCTCTGGGAGCACTCCATTTTTCGTCTGCCACTGTTCCTCTTCCTCTGTGGAGGAATGACATTACTTCCAAAAGTAACAGCAGGCCTTGCTCAGCAAATATTTGTTAAGGACCTACTATGTGTCAGACCCTCTTTGAGGCTCAGGGGACATTGTGGAGAACAAGAAAGGTCCCCATGGAGCTTACCCAAACAGTGGGGCCGAGCAGCGAAAGAAAAGCAAGTGGATGCGTGCTCAGTCGCTTCAGCTGTGTCCGACTCTGTGACCCCATGGGCTGTAGCCCGGCAGGCCCCTCTTCCACGGGATTCTTCAGGCAAGAATACTGGAGTGGGTTGCCATGCCCTCCTCCAGGGATCTTCCCGACCCAGGGATCGAACCCTCATCTCCTGCATTGACAGGTGGATTCTTTACCACTGAGCCACCTGGGAAGCCCATACATACATATATTTACATATATATAGGTATATAATTATTATTCACATTCCAGGGCAGACATGCCCACCTTCCCTCATCTTGGCTTTGTCGGTTTCAAAGCGCCAAGCCTTCTAACTCCAAGGCTTCCCCTGTCGTCAAAGGAAACATTGCAGCTGGTGAGCCCCAAGGCACATCTGCTCCCCGACATTCAGGAGACTTGCGTGGATTCCGGTGTCTGATCGTAAGCTTTTTCTATTGTCCAGGCAGAGGTGACCAGAGTCACTTCAAGGGAAGCAAGAACAGGAAGAGAGGGGAGCTGTCACACCTAGTGCCAGCATGGCTGGTAGCTCTTCCTGTGAGCTGGAGGGCAATGCTGGGCCCCGTGGGCACCAGTCCTTGTACAGGCTACTCACAGGCAGCTGCTGCTGCGTTGGTTTTGTCTTGCAGACATATACCACAGCCTGTGTGGTTCTCTAGCCCAGGAGACTGACTCTGTGCTGCTGGCAGTTGGGTGAGTTGCTGGAGAAAGTTAGTGGGTGTTAACACCTGGTGGCAAAAGGGAGGGGTGAGGCCCCAGATGATTTGCAGAACAGAGGTCCTAACCCTGGAGAGACATTCTTGCACATGCGTCCATGGAGACAGGCACGGTAGCATTCAAAACAGCCTAAACCAGAAACAACCCAAATGCCCATCCCCAGGGAGTACATGAAGCCACGGTGTCACCACTGTCAGTGTTACATTACACAGCCATTAAGGCATTACGGGATATGGCATAGCTGTTCAAACGAAGGCACACTCATAATGTGGATGAATCTTGGCAGTATAAAAGTTAGTGAGAAAATTTTCAAAAAATTACGTAAAGCGAGATACTCTGTCTACAGAATGAAAAACAATTAAAATCAGAGCAACACTTTTAAGGAATATGCATAGGCACAATGCAATTACGTAAAAAGGAAAGAAAAAGAATGATGGTTATGTGATTCAAGGTAACCATTCCCTCAAGTGGGGTAGGCAGTGAGATGGGAGGGTGCTGGGGGTATTATGGGGTTGGCTGAAGATTCTGGAGGTTCTGGTTAATATCCTGGCAGTTCTTTGGGGCAATGATATTTTTCACATTGTTAAAACGAATAACTAATGAACTTATGAGCTAACTAGCTAGCTAATTAACTCCCGACCATGAAGGGACTAATGTTGGGAGCGGCTCAAGGAAGCCATAACTCTGAGCACCTGAAGTTCTTTGAAAATAGGAGAGGGCTTTTGAGTGAATGGAAGCGGCTGTGGGGACCACTCACCAGAATTCTGGTTCTTAATCCAACAGATCACAAGTCACAGGGAAACAGTTGAGAACACAAGTGAGAGAAGCTAAAAACGTTCCCTTTAGATTCAACCTCTAAAACAAGCCCCCTCAAACAAAGCAACTTCCTCAGTATCTCTGGTTTTCTTGAGACGGAGGAAGATAGCATCTTTCCAGTCCTCATCATCATATCTCCCAGACAGCTGAGCCTCATGTCCGACATTCCACCATTAGAGTGTCTACCAGACTCTACATCGCTGAGGGCTTAGTGATAATAAAAACATCCCTTGAACACATAAAGGTGTTAATAAACACCTCTGCTAATACCTTGTAGGAAATTGCTGAGGATATTGTTATTCTTGGGCTTCCCAGGTGGCACTAATGCTAAAGAATCTGCCTGCCAATGCAGTTCAGTTCAGTTGAGTCACTCAGTTGTGTCGGGCCCTTTGTGACCCCATGGATTGCAGCACACCAGGCCTCCCTGTCCATCACCAACTCCTGGAGCTTACTCAAACTCATGTCCACTCAGTTGGTGATGCCATCCAACCATCTCATCCTCTGTTATCCCCTTCGCCTCCTACCTTCAGTCTTTCCCACCATCAGGGTCTTTTCAAATGAGTCAGTTCTTCACATCAGGTGGGCAAAGTATTGGAGTTTCAGCTTCAGCATCAGTCTTTCCAATGAATATACAGGACTGATTTCCTTTAGGATGGACTGGTTGGATCTTCTTGCTGTCCAAGGGACTCTCAAGAGTCTTCTCCAACACCACAATTCAAAAGCATCAATTCTTCGGTGCTCAGCTTTCTTCACAGTCCAACTCTCACATCCACACGTCTACTTGAAAAACCATAGCTTCAACTAGACAGATCTTTGTTGACAAAGTAATGTCTTTGCTTTTTAATATGCTGTCTAGTTTGCTCATAACTTTTCTTCCAAGGAGCAAGCGTCTTTTAATTTCATGGCTGCAGTCACCATCTGCAGTGATTTTGGAGCCCAAGAAAATAAAGTCTGTCGCTATTTCCATTGTTTCCCCATCTATTTGCCATGAAGTGATGGGACCAGATGCCATGATCTTGGTTTTCTGAATGTTGAGTTTTAAGCCAATTTTTTCACTCTCCTCTTTCACTTTCATCAAGAGGCTCTTTAGTTCTTCTTCACTTTCTGCCATAAGGGTGGTGTCATCTGCATATCTGAGGTTATTGATATAATCTCTGGATTAGGAAGATCCCCTGGAGGAGGAAATGGCAACCCACTCCAGTATTCTTGCCTGGGAAATCCCATGGACAGAGGAGCCTGGTGGGGTACAGTCCATGGGTTGCAGAATCGGACGTGACTGAGCATACTGTTGTGCTGTATATTGTACTGTTACTCTAGACAGCTGAAAACACTTCGCATACAGGTTTTGATAAGCTAGGCTGGGGGAGAAAGAAAAGCAGGTAAGGTTCTTCAGGTTGTCAGGGCTGTGGGTGGATGGCGCCTGGGGGAAAATGCCCCGAGAAACCTAAGGGAGAAATGTTCATGGTCTGGGTGCTCCCTGATTTTTTGTCAAGACATAATGGAGTTTCTTAAGTAAGATCCTGGAGAATATGTGTTTGAAAGATTTGTCTTTCAACCGTCTGGCTCTGCAGAGCCTTTATCCCTGAAGGTGGGCAGGCAAGGGAGAGTCCAAGGAGGTGTAGGCATTTCTGCTTCATACTAGCAGGTCTGGGATTCTGCAATAGAAAGCATATGCTATTTCATGACATCAGGTTTGTATGTTTGCCATTTGATGAGTCACATTCACTTCTGGGGCTTCCCTGATGGCTCAGCGGTAAAGAATCTGCCTGCAATGCAGGAGACCTGGGTTCAATCTGTAGGTTGAGAAGATCCCCTGGAGAAGAGCATGGCAGTCCACCTCAGTACTCTTGCCTAGAGAAGAGAGGAGGTGAGAGGAGCCTGGCGGGCTGCAGTCCATGGGGTCACAGAGTCAGACACGACTGAAATGACTAAGCAGCAGCAGCATTCACTTCTAGACATGGCAAAGTGGAAGCTGAAGCTTGTGCTTGCTGCTTACAAGTGCTGGGGCCATCTCATGGTGAGGACTCCACAGAGCCGCATGTGCTTTGCCTGCGTTTAAGTGGGAACCCATACTGATAACACTGAATTATTGATCACTATATTGCTTATTGCGGAAATGTGGCAGAGTTATAAGCAGTCAACCCACCCTACTCTTTATTTTTTAAAGAAATATATTTATCTATTTGGCTGCACCAGGTCCTAGTTGTGGCATGTGGGATCTATTTCCCTGACCAGGGATGGAACCTAGGCCCCCTGAACTGGGAGTTCAGTTCAGTCGCTCAGTCGTGTCCGACTCTTTGCAACCCCATGAACTGCTCCACGCCAGGCCTCCCTGTTCATTACCATCTCTCGGAGTTCACTCAGTCTCACGTCCATCGAGTCCGTGANTTCGATGAATTCGCAAATTAAAAGTCACTGTCTACTACAAGGGTACCTCTCTTTTTCAAGACCTTGTCTGCACCACAGAGACTTCAGTGGGTGTGCAAAGTACACCATTCCATCTCCAAGTGTGGTCTAAACCACAATACACAGCATTACCTGAAACACCAGCCTGTCCTTTGGGGTTTTGTTTGGATGGAACACTGCATCTGGTGAAGGGAGACCAGGAAAGAAGAGTGGCGGACTTTTAATTTGTAACACAAAAGATTGCATCGATCGTAACTTGCACATGAATTGAAAATAATATATGAAAAAGGAAATCGCTGAGCCCAAACCAACATGGCTGGTGGACAGTGTGTCTGACATTCACACAGCCCTGTCACAGCTGAGGGGAGGGTTTCTTTGCTGGCTTCTTCAGCAATCCTGACATGGGCAGCTCTGCAACTGGAGCAGTATTGATTTTCCTTGTTTGCCACGCATTCTCTTTTAAAAATAACTGAATCTAATCCTGTTTGGGTCAGCATAACAGGAAAGTAATCATCTGTTCCTGAGAGCAAAATGAAATTTGATCCAAAAAACTCTCCCAACATTCTATTTCAATTCTTTGAAGCTGGTTTTCCACTTTAATGATAAGTTAAAGCCTTCGTTATGATGAAGCTTTCTCTGTCTGCTGCCTGTTAGCAGTGGGGCAGCTTTACTAGTCTCCTTTGTTTGTTTCCAAAAGACCTCTTCCTTCCCCGATGTCCAGGTAGCTTTGTCAGCTGAGGTGTTGCTTTCCCTCAGGTCTGCAGACACTCTACAGCTTTGTATTTTTACTTTTCAGATATTCCCATATGCTTTTTCCCCCCCATCCAAACCACATCCCAGGGGGGTGCAATTTTGGATGAGAATGCTGTTACGTGGGACAGGGACCTGCAGAGTCTCCCCAGAGAGTCTGCTGCCCTGGGGTGATTTAATAAATGCTCCGAATCACCCTCTGCTGGTCTTCACTGTCCGGAGCTGGTTAGGCTGAGTGACGGCCCCACATTAATTATCAGCTCCAGCCCTTCACTGTCCTCTACCCTTTCTTACCCACGATGGGTCCTAAATTTGGCTCTACATTAGAATCAAATTGGGAAGAAATTAAACATCTAACTCCTGGGCCCTACTGAGACCTGAAGAATCAGAACTTATCCAAGGATGAGGTTCCGGAGTCTAATGAGCCTCCCAGCACCCAGTCCCTCTGTCCTTTGCCTAGAATGGTATGATTTCATCCCGAGATAATGTCAGCCAGAGACACCTGACCTGAAAGGAGCCAGATGGAAACCTGTGGCAGATGAAAAGAGCTTTTCCACGCTCTTAGGAGGCCATCCTAGATGGGGATGGGGGTGGAGGTGGAGGTGCAGAAGAGCCAAATTACCCTGCATGCTGCCTACCTGTTCTTGTTCAACCATCCGTCCATCCATCCATTCAATCAGACCTGTATTGAGCTCATGCCCTGTGTCTAAGACCCTGGGCTTTGGGAGTGGTGAAGAGGAAAGACCTTGAACCCTGCCCTCCAAGAGCTCACAGTGCTCGGGTGGTGCTGGCCCAGTTTCCCCAAGAGGAAACCGAACTGGTCTCTCTTCTTGAAAAGAGCAAGCGGGAGTCAGCTCAAGTCTTCACCCAGTAAGAAAGTAATGGCATTAGTTTTTCCCATCATGCTGATTTTTCTCAATGTGGTAGATAAAACTAGTTTTTAATTTCCTGTAATGATACAAGGTTTTCCTTGAAAATAAGCCTACTGATTAACACCACAATGTGCCTTCACTTCATATTCATTTGAAGAGTTACAATTTAAAATACTGAATACCAAGTATGGATGAAGATGTGGGCTAACCAGAACTCTCATCACTGTGGGTGGTAATGTAAATTGATGTAAGGTCACCTAGGAAAATGGGCACTTTCCTATAATTTTAAACATACATATACCATACAACTCAGCAGTTCCCTTTCTTGGAATTTACCTGAGAGGAATGAAAACATAATGTCCACAGACATGTACTCATTTGTTCTTAGCAACTTTATTTATAGTATTAAAAGCTGGAAAAAGCCAAGGTATCTTATCAACAAGATGATGGATAAACACTCTAGCATCACGCATACTGTGGAGTACTGCTCAGTGATGAAAAAGAAGAGACTACTGCCCCTTGCTACAGTATAGATGATTCTCAAAACCACTATGCTGAGCAAAAGAAGTCAGACACAAAAGAGTACATATCTAGGATTTCACTTACATGAAACTGTAGGCACAGCTTAATCTACAGTGGTAGAAAGCTGATGAGTGTTCATCTGGAGCCAGGATTGGGAGTTGACTGGGCAGAGGCACAAGGGAACTTCTTAAGATAATGAACGTTTTAAGTGCTGTGCACATTAATATGGTAATGATTATACTGGGAAGGCATGTGTGTATATATGTATATGTGCAAAAATTGTATATGTGTATGTATATGTATATATGCAAAAATTCAGGAAACTATGTTTAAAGTGAGTGCATTGTGAATGTTAGCTATACCTCAATAAAATGGATTTATTAGGTGATACTCAACAAGGCAGAAATCATGAATTCGGAGGGCAGTGGAACATCTGAAGTTTAGGAAATGGCACTCAGCTGAAGTGGACAGTTTCCTAAAAAATGTGCATGTGAAATGCTGTGCAACTTCAGAGGAAGATGGGAAGTGGTAGGAGCTTCATAAAACAGATAACATTTCTCCTGAACCTCTTGAGAAGAAGTAGACAGCACATGTGGTCAGAATGAATATCTAAGTGAAATTGGGTTGAAATTAATATCATGGGCCTGAGATGGGAGAGGGGAGGTATCCTTAAAAAAGCCCCTACACCCTAAGAAAACCATAAGAATGGTGATGACCCCACCATTTTGGCCTTTATGAGGTCCAGTCTGTGAAAACTGAACATAAGACCTGGACATAAGGCCTTTAGTACCAGCTAGTGCAGCCACCCGGTTTCCCCCTCAGCCCTTGGGGGCTCTGAGAACTTGAGTGGTGACAAAGCAAACTGGCCAGGCCAAGACCAGGGTGAGGCAGTCAAGCCACCCAGAGCAAGCATGATGNTGTAGAATCTTCTCTTGTGTTGTTGGAAGAGGGTGTTCTCTATGACAAGTGCATGTTCTTGGCAAAACTCTATTAGTCTTTGCCCTGCTTCATTCTGCATTCCAAGGCCAAATTTGCCTGTTACTTCAGGTGTTTCTTGACTTCCTGGGAGTATGGAGTCTTAACCACTGGACCATGAGGGAAGTCCCCAAATTGTATTCTTGACTTGACTCCACCTAGTAAAAGACCCATTGGGGTATCTTCTTCTCCTTCATATGATCATTCAAGGTAATCATGGAACTCATCATATTTAATAAGACGACAGCAATCCATGGGTATTACCTCTTCTAAATCCATCATCTAAAAGAATACAACACCCAAGGAAAAAGGAAAAAAAAAATTTTTTAAATCTGATATGTAACTGTACTAACAAGAGGTCCTAACAAACAATAAACTCCATATATATTAAAAAAAATGATGCTTTAGGAAACCTTTTATAGGAAATAAAATTCCAGGTCAAATAGAAGGCAGTGGTTTTCAAACTGGGTTCCGCAGAGCACTAGGGCTTCCCTCACTGTCTCAGAGGTGGGTCCGGAAGTCAAAAAAGAAGTAGTTGGGGATTCAGGTGTCTTATCTTTGGGCAAAACCAGAACAACTGCATTTACTTATTTTATTTGGTGAAGCTCCAGGTATCATTTTAATATAAAAAATAATTTTGTTATTCTAAATAAGTTTGAAAGCCACTAGTCTAAGGTGTCATTTTTCCTTATGGAATTCTCAATTTAATCTTACAAGGTTTTTTTTTTTTTTTTTGGATGCTTTTAAGTGATAGGTTGCAAGACTTGAAAAGATAACTAGCAACAGCCTTAAATAAAAATGTAAGATAACAACCATATTTTAAATAAGTTCTCTAATCCTAGTTTAGCTAAGCTGTTAACTGGTTTAGCCAAGCTGTTTCTATTTTTAAAATGTATTCCTTTCTGTTATTCCAGTCTTGATTCGTGCATTAGTTAGCTTGTGTTAGACCTGGGTTTGATCCCTGGGTGAGGAAGATACCTTGGAGAAGGAAATGGCAACCCACTCCAGTACTCTTGCCTGGAAAATTCCATGTATGAGGAGCCTTGTAGGCTACAGTCTATGGGGTCGCAAAGAGTTGGACACGACTGAGCAACTTCACTTTCACTTTACTATTTTTAGAAGTTCACCTGCTCTCCCAGCTTTATTGAATTATAATGATATGTGCCTTATGTCAATTTAAGGTGTTCAACATGTTGGTTTGATATAATTACATACTGCAATATGATTGCTACCATTATATAACATAATTAGCATTTCTTTTTCTGGTGAGAACCTTTAAGATCTACTCTCGTAGCAAATTTCAAGTATATAAAATATTGTTAACTATAGTCACTAGCCTGTACTGTAGATCCCCAGGACTTGTTAATCTTATAACTGGAAGTTTGTATCGTTTGACCAGCATCTCATTTCCCTCACCACCCCGGAGCTCGTAGTAGCCACCACTTAACTCTCTGTCTCTCTGAGTTTTGGCTTCTTTAGATTCTATGTATAAGGGATATCATACAGTGTTTGTCTTTCTCTGTCTGACTTATTTCACTCAGTGTAACATCCTGGTTTCATCCAAGTTGTTGCAAATAGCAGGATTTCCTTCTTTCTTATGGCTAAACAATGTTTCAAGTCTACAAGTTCATTCATATTAAAGCTCCTCTTTGCCCTTGAATTCCTGTGAGGAGACACACTTTGGGGTCTTAGACAAACCCCCAGGATGCTGGTCATCAACCTCTGCCACAGCCCCAGTTGTGTCTGTTTTCTGACTGCCTGCCTTCTCTACACGTTCACCGTCAGAACACTTCCCAAACCCCCTCTTTCCTTCCTACAGCCCCACAAAAGAAGGCAACTCTGAGTCACTGGTGGGAACAAACCTTGATCCATTAGATTTTTCTTAAAAAAAAAAAATCTACCTGAAAGAAACTTGCCCTTGACTTTCAGTTTGGTTTCTCCTATCCTTTTCTTTCATGAGTGGCAGCAGCTTCGTTGGCCTTTCTTGACACTGTTGATTGTTTTGGTTCTTGCGTGAACAGCTTTCTAAGTTGCATGTTTTTTTTCTTGTTGTTCAAATCTCTTATTAAAAAACATTTTTTTTTAATGGAGGAAAATTGCTTTACAGTACTGTGTTGGTTTCTGCCATACAACAACCTGAATCAGTCATAATTATACATATCTCCTCCCTCTTGAGCCTCCCTCCTCCCCCCCCGACCCCCATCTCACCCCTCTAGGTCATCACACAGTGCCAGGCTGGGCTCCCTGCGCTGAGCGTCTCCACCTATGGAAAGTAGACAGAGCATAGTTTTGGAATCAGGGATCCCGGCCCACAAGTTAAGGAAAGGTTCTTCACATCCTCATATGCAAAAAGTGGGCGTAAGCACCCTCAGAGGACCATTCTGAAGGTTTAATTAGAAACACCATTGCAAGAGGGAGTGGAAAGCAACATGGCTTCCCAGCAACTCCTGTTCACACAGGCGTGCTTCTGTCCCTTGCTTACTCAGGTACCGCAAGCTTCCTGATCACCATTACTATACCATTTCCTATGATTGCCTGAATGCCTCCATTCACTTCCTGAAGACCCTGGGAACATATAGGGTGGATTCCTCCCGGGTTGAGCTCTGTGGAGACAGCACTGGGGCAGGAACAGCGGCCTTGATCTCCCAGACCTTGGTGGGCAGGTTGGATCTTCCTCAAATCCGGGCCCAGGTCCTGATTTATCCCCTCGTCCAACTCATCAGTTTTCAACTGCCATCCTTTCACCAGAACTCATTTCCTCACCCAGAAGTTCATGATAACTTGCACGTTTAAATACCTGCTTATTGACTTCTCCTGGTGGGATGCCATCGTGAGCGAGGCTTTTATTCCCCCCGAAGTCTGGAAGAAGTACTGGAAGTGGCTCAGCACTGACAACCTACCCAACAGGTTCAGGAAGACACCTGTGTTTCCTGCCCCTTTTAATGAGGCTGCCTACCTGGAAAACAAACACTTGTTGGATGTGGAAAATTCACCCCTTGTAAGGGATGATGAAATCATAGCCCAGCCTCTGGAGGCCTTCCTGGTGAGCTGTGAGAATGATATCCTCCGTGATGATGCCTTGCTCTATAAGAAGCACTTGGAGGATCAGGGGGTCCCCGTGACATGGTACCATGTGGAAGATGGCTTTCATGGATCACTGATGTTTTTTGATAAGAAGTCGTTCTCTTTCCCATGCTCCCTGAAAATTATGAACGCTGTAGTCAGTTATATAAAGAGCATACTGTAAGGTTGGGGCTCTGATTAGGGCATAGCCAGTATGGACTCTGCTACAAGCTGAGTTCTTTGATGAATTATATAGTAATTGATTAAGGAGATCCTCAGTCAGTGCTTACTCTGCAAGAGAAGGATGAGAAGGAAGCTAAGAACAGTCATGCTTAGTATTTGAAAAAATCCCAACTGTTTCCTTTCAGTGCCAACAGTGTTCAATTCTGGATCTAGCAACATTCTCTAACCTTCTCATTCAGGTGAAATAAATACTCAATGGAGAAAAAAAATGCCTTTAAAATTTCTCAACACTCTAACACACAAGACCTCTGCTGAATGAATGTGGACAACTGCCCATGAAGGGTCTATATCCGTAAAGCTGAAGTACTGCTTGGGGCTAACATCTCTGTTGGAGGAGGGGGCAACTAATTGCTCCCGGGACCAAAGGTTCATCAGCCAAATTCCAACAGTTTGTTTACAGATTGATTCCAGTTGGCCTGAGAGATGTTTTTGCAACAAAACTCTGCCCTCAGTGTAACCACATTTGGTCTGGACTAATTCCAGGGACGGAGGAGCCTGGTGGGCTGCCATCTATGGGGTCACACAGAGTCGGACACGACTGAAGCGACTTAGCAGCAGCAGCAGCAGCAAAAGGACATTTTAGAGGAGCTCATGAGAAATGGAGAGGTGAGAAGAGGCAAGAGGAAGGCAGTGAGGAAAAGGGGGGCTTCTCCCGGGCTTAAGTCTTTGATCTGAATTCCAAAATTAGGTCACTAGCTATCAAAAGGCAGGGTCTTAGAGCCAGGGCTGTCTTGGGAATCTTTGAATGCCATCTGAGATATGGAAACTGCATTTCCTAAAGCAGTAAGATGTTAGCCTTCCTTCTCTAGTGAACTTATATCTTGGTCTCACTTTTACAAAGAATCTTGCCTTCACTTAGCCCACACCACTTTCTCTGCTTGCAGGGAAGAGGAAGAGAATAGGAAGAGAATATTTGTATTGCATGTTGGGGGCAGTCCACATTAGCTTGGGTCCGTGTTTCCTAGCCATATCTGTAATAGCCCTGGGCCTCCTTGCTGTCTGGTCCCATCCTAGTGCTAAAGTTGGAGAATCCTCTTCTCTGCAGCCATAGCATCTCTTGGTGTCAAGGACCTCACCTATGACTGATGGAGGTAGGAGTCTTGTTGGTGTCTTGCAAAAGGTGCAGATATCTACATAGGCGGTTTGGGACTGGGCTCCTGGGAGCATGGTCAGGTATCATGATCTATGTGCTATATATAAGTAGCTTTGATGGAAAAGTGTGTTAATTACCTGCTGCTGTGTAACAACACTACCATGAACTTAGTGGCTTAAACAACACAGATTTATTATCTTCCAGTTTCTGTGGGTCAGGACACTGAGAATGGACACTTAGCTGCAATTGAGGAGTTGGGGCTGTCATTTCATCTGAGGCTTGGGTGGTGAGGAATCTGTTTAAGTTTAGTCAGCTTGTTAGCAGAATTCAGTTCCTTGAAGCTGAAGACAGAGAGCTTCGGTTTCCTGCTAGCCGTTGGCTAGAGGCCACTATTGGCTTCTAGAAGCCACTCACAGTTTCTTTTGCACGTGAGTTTTCCCCAAATGGCTGCTTTCTACCGATTAAAAACATTATTTATACATTATATTTTTTGGCTCCGATGGGTCTTCGTTGCCGCATGCAGGCTTTTTCTAGTTGTGGCAAGCAGGGGCTACTCTTCACTGTTGTGTGCAGGCTTCTCATTGTGGTGGCTTCTCTTGTGGCAGAGCACAGGCTCTAGGTGCGTGGGCTCAGTAGTTGCTGCTCTCGGGCTTTAGCGCACAGGCTCAGTATTTGTGGCACGTGGGCTTAGTTGCTCCAAGCATGTGGGATCTTCCCAGAGCAGGGAAGGTACTTGTGTCCCTTGCATTGCAAAGCAGATTCTTAACCACTGGACCACCAGGGAAGGTCTGCTTTCTTCCTTAAAGTGAGCAAAGGAGAAAGACTGAAGCAATGCTGTGCTATGCTATGCTAAGTCACTTCAGTCGTGTCCGACTCCTAGCGGCCCTATGGACTGCAGCCTACCAGGCTCCTCCGCCCACGGGCTTTTCCAGGCAAGAGTACTGGAGTGGGGTGCCGTTGCCTTCTCCGACTTAAGCAAGATAGCCATTAAATTCTAAAGTGATGTAATCACAGACGCTATCACATACATGCTGTGACCTTTGCCTGATTCCTTTGTGTGCATGCACTTAGTCAGTCAGTCATGTCTGACTCTTTGTGGCCCCATGGACAGTAGCCTGCCAGGCTCCTCTGTCCATGGAATCTTTCAGGCAAGAATATCGGAACAGGTTGACATTTCCTACTCCAGATGATCTTCCTGACCCAGGGATCGAAACCTGAGTCTCCTAAGTCTCCTGCAGTGGCAGGTAGATCCGCAGTGCTTGGGATCCGCACCCCCCACCCCCTTATTCTGTTGCTCAATCATGTCTTACTCTTTGACCCCATGCATTGTAGCCTGCCAGGCTCCTCTGTCCATGGGGATATTCCAGGCAAGAATCCTGAAGCGGGTTGCCATGCCCTCCTCCAGGGGATCTTCTCAACCTAGGGATTGAACCCAGGTCTCCCACCTTGCAGGTGGATTCTTTGCTGTCTGAGCCAGCAGGGAAGCCCAAGAATGCTCGAGTGGGTAGCCTATCCCTTCTCCAGGGGAACTTCCTGACCCAGGAATTGAACAGAGTCTCCTGCATTAGAGGCAGATCCTTTACCAGCTGAGCTACCAGAGAAGCCCCCTTATTCTGTTAGTTAGAAGCAAATCATAGGTCTTGCCTGTACAAGGGGATCACAGAAGCATGTGAACGCCAGGGGGTGGCGAGCTTGGGGGCCCCCGTAGAGTCTGTCTACCACAAAAGGTATATCCAGAAGGGGATGGGAAGAACAGTCAACACAACTTCTCTGCCTAAGAAATAGAGGATACTCTGCCGCCATGGACTTGAATTTCTGGTGTTAGCGATGACAGTTCTGGACTGTATCTTGAGACTCTTCCCCATAGGTTTCCCCAGGAGGTCCTCATTTCTCCCTGGTCCTAATTCCCACCACATAACTATCATTGGGTTCCCTAGAGGGCAGTAATTTGGACCTGTCTTTAGTCTATTCCTAGTCTATTTTTATGGTGAACTCTATGCTCTTGTATTAATCAGAGTCCAATCAGGAGAAGGAAATCATACCACTAGTCTTTTTTTTTTGCAAGTATTTATTAGCTTCAAGAACAATAACATCTTCTGAAGACATTTTATGCCTTTAAGGATCTACCAAAAAATTATACCCAGGAGCACTTACAGGATATTGTGGGCATACAAAGGATCCAGAGAGCTAAACACATAACAACAGAACATTTGATAAGTAAAAAGTCAAAATTATTGATTTTGTCAGGCCAGTTTATTTCTCTTCCTTGGTTCTTGTCTCATTGCAACAAAAATCTAGAGCAGTGGGTTGAAAGGCTTAAAATAACAGACAAGTTACAGCTCAGTTTAGCTCAAGCAGATAGATCTTTTATTAGACAGACACTCCTGCGACATGAGAGCAGGCTGACTCCAAACAAGTCCTACTCTTCCCTCTTGGCTACCCCCTTTTTATAAGTTTCTTCCTCTTGGTTATGCCCTGTGCATAATAGGGTTTGTACCCACTACCAGTTAATGAAAGGGAATGCAAATGGACATACACTCAAGGCCAATTGACAATTGCAAATTACATAACAGCAGCTGCTGCTGCTAGGTTGCTTCAGTCGTGTCCGACTCTCTGCGACCCCATAGACGGCAGCCCACCAGGCTCCTCTGTCCTTGGGATTCTCCAGGCAAGAATACTGGAGTGGGTTGCCATTTCTTTCTCCAACGCATGCCTGCATGCTAAGTCGCTTCAGTCGTGTCTGACTCTATGTGACCCTATGGACAGCAGGCTGTGTTGTATATATCTTCCCATAATTCAGTCTTTTATAATCAGAGGTGGAATATTTATGAGGGCTTCCCTGATACCTGTTGTTTAAGAATCTGCCTGCAATGCAGGAGACCTCGATTCAATTCCTGGGTTGGAAAGAGCTGCTGGAGAAGGGATAGGCTACCCACTCCAGTACTCTTGGGTTTCCCTTATGGCTCAGCTGGTAAAGACTCTGCCTGCAGTGGGGGAGGCCTGGATTCAGTCCCTGGGTTGGAAAGATTCCCTGGAGAAGGGAAAGGCTACCAACTCCAGAGAATTCCATGGACTATACAGTCCATGGGGTCACAAAAAGTCAGGACACAACTGAGAGACTTTCCTTTAACAGGCTCCTAGATGCCTAAGGTTACTTGAGAAACTCCTTGGTTATTTTGTATCCACTGTGTGCCTAGGGGGCATGTACAAGAGTTGGAAAAGCCTCTGTGGTTATTTTGTAGCTTATCTGTGAGCTCTCCTCAATGTGTCTGGGATGGGTTTTAGAGATCATCCCTTTCAGCCAGCTGCCTCTCATTGTTCTACCTAACAATTTGTTTAAGGGCTGGGCAAAGACACTGGACATCTAGTCTAGTGTGAGTGACAGTCGCTCAGTCATGTTCGACTATTTATGACCCCATGGACTGGAGCCCACCAGGCTTCTCTGTCTATGGAATTCTCCATGCAAGAATACTGGAGTGGGTTGCCATTTCCTTCTAGTCTAACCAGATCTTAAAAAAGAAAGATTTTTGTTGTTGGAGTATAATTGATTTACAATGTAGTGTTATTTTCCATGTGTGTATGTGCTCAGTTGTGTTTGACTCTTTGTGACCCCATGGACTGTAGCCGACCAGGCTGTCCATGAAATTATCCAGCAAGAATACTGGAGTGGGTTGCCATTTTCTTTTCCAAGGGATCTTCCTGACCCAGGGATCAAATCTACATCTCTTTTGTCTCCTGCATTGGCAGGCAGATTCTTTACCAACTGCATTTCTGCTGTACAGCAAAGTGGATCAGTTATTCATATAAATATAGCCACTCTTATGCAGATTCTTTTCCCATATAGGTCATTACGGAATATTGGGTAGAGTTCCTGTGCTGTATCAGTTCAGTTGCTCAGTTGTGTCTGACTCTTTGCGACCCCATGAATTGCAGCACACCAGGCCTCCCCGTCCATCACCAACTCCCAGAGTTCACTCAGACTCATGTCCATCGAGTCTATGATGCCATCCAGCCATCTCATCCTTGGTCATCCCCTTCTCCTCCTGCCCCCAATCCCTCCCAGCATCAGAGTCTTTTCCAACGAGTCCACTCTTCACATGAGGTAGCCAGAGTACTGGAGTTTCAGCTTTAGCATCATTCCTTCCAAAGAACACCCAGGGCTGATCTCCTTTAGAATGGACTTGTTGGATCTCCTTGCCATCCAAGGGACTCTCAAGAGTCTTCTCCAACACTACAGTTCAAAAGCATCAGTTCTTTGGTGCTCAGCTTTCTTCACAGTCCAACTCTCACATCCATACATGACTACTGGAAAAACCATAGCCTTGACTAGGTGGACCTTTGTTGGCAAAGTAATGTCTCTGCTTTTGAATATGCTATCTAGGTTGGTCAAAGCTTTCCTTCCAAGGAGTAAGCGTCTTTTAATTTCATGGCCACAGTCACCATCTGCAGTGATTTTGGAGCCCCCCCAAATAAAGTCTGACACTGTTTCCATTGTTTTCCCATCTATTTTCCATGAAGTGATGGGACCAGATGCCATGATCTTCGTTTTCTGAATGTTGAGTTTTAAGCCAACTTTTTCACTCTCCTCTTTCACCTTCATCAAGAGGCTGTATAGTAGGACCTTATTAATTATCTGTTTTATATGTAGAGTGTATATATGTCAGTCCTAGGCTCCCAATTTATCCCTCTCTCTTTTTCCCCCCTGGTAACCATAAGGTTGTTTTCTACACCTGTGACTCTATTTCTGTTTTGTAGATAAATTTATTTGTAGCATTAAAAAAAAAAAGATTCCACATATAAGTGATATCATATGATATTTGTCCCTCTCTGTCTGACTTTCTTCAATCAGTATGACAATTCATGTTGCAGCAAATTGTATTATTTCATTCTTTTTTATGGCTCAGTAATATTCCTTTGTATACATGTACCACACCTTCTTAATCTATTCTTCTGTTGATGGGTATTTAAGTTGCTTCCATGTCCTGGCTATTATAAATAGTTCTGCAATGAACATTGGGGTGCATGTATTTTTTGAATTATATTTTTTCTCAGGGTATCAAAAAAGAAAGAATATCTAAAACTTCTGGGACAACTATAAAAGGCATAACATATATGTAATAGGAATACTAGAAGTTTAAGAAAGAAAGGAAGAAACACAATATTTGAAACAAAAATTTTCCCCAAATAATGTCAGACACCAAACCACAGATTCAGAAAGATTAGAGACCACCGAGCAGGATAAATGCCTCAAACATACACCTAGACAGATCATAGTTGAACTTCAGAAAATCAAATCTAAAGGAAAAATCTTTGAAGAAGGTAGAGGGCAAAAATGCCTTACCTCTAGAGGAACAAAGATAGGAAGTACATCTTGTTTCTCTTAAGAAATCATGTAAACAAGGGGAGAATGCATTAAAAAACTTAAAGAATTAAGAGAAAAAAAAACCCATCCACCTAGAATTCCATACTCTGAAATTATGTTTCAAAGGTGAAGGAGAAATAAAGACTTTCTCAGACCAAAAAAAAAAAAAAAAAAAAGGGTGGGGGGGATTTGTTGCCAGTAGACCTGCCTAGTAAGAAATGTTAAAAGAAGTTTTTTGTTTGTTTATGTTTTTTATTTTTGAGAGAAAAAAAGTTATACCTGTAAGAAACTCAGGTCTACATATAGAAAGGAAGAGACTTGCAGAATGAATAAGTGAGGGTAAAATGCCCATTTTTCTTATTCATAGTTGATCTAACTGATAACAGTTTGTTCAAAATTTAAAAAGTGATAATATATTTAATTACATATGCTTATATGTAAGTGAAATGAATGACAGCAATGATGCAAGGCACAATAGAGCATAATTAGAAAAATTCATAAGGCACTTGCTCATGGAACATTCACCAAGATGGTTCACATCCTGGGCCATAAAACACACCTTAACAAGTTTAAAAGAATAGAAATCATACACTGACTGCCCTCAGACCACAGTGGAGTTAAACTATAAATCAGCAACAGAAACACAGTTGGGAAGTCCCCAAACACTTGGAGATTAAAGACACATTTCTAAAGAATATCTGAGAACAGTGGGACAATAGCAATGAATATAATATGTGGGACTACCAGAAGAAAACAGAGAGGGAAGGAAGCAAAATTTGAAGCTATAATGACTAAAAAAATTTCCAGAATCCTTTGATATGGATCAAAGGATCAATCTCAAGCCAGATTTTTAAAGTACTTTGAAATAAATGAAAATAGCAATACAATTTATCAAACATGTGTGATGCAGTGAAAACGGTGCTTAGAGAGGAATTTATACAATTGAATATGCATATTAGAAAAGAAGACCTAAAATCAATAATCTAAGATTCTGCCTTAGGATACTAGAAAAGGAAGAGGGAATTAAATCTGAGGTAAGAAGAAGAAAAGAAATAATAAAAATTAGAGCAAAATAAATGAAATTGAAAGTAGGCAATCAACAAAGAAAACAAAAACTAGTTCTTTGAAAATATCAATAAAATAAATAAGCCGCCAGCCACACTAAGAAAAAAAGAGGTATGACACAAGTTCCTAACATCAGAAAAGAAAGGGGATATTACTACAGATTCCACTGATACTAAAAGGATAATAAAGGAATGTTATGAACAAATATGGGCCTCCCTTGTGGCTCAGTGGTAAAGAATCTGCCTGCAGTGCAGGAGATGCAGAAGATGCTGATTGGATCCCTGGGTCAGGAAGATCCCTTAAAGAATGAAATGGCAACCCACTCCAATATTCTTGTCTAGGAAATCGCATGGACAGAGGAACCTGGTGAGACATTGTCCCTGGGATTGCAAAGAGTCGGACATGACTTAGCAACAACAACAAATAAACAACTATATGCTGACAAATTTGATAACCTGATGAAATGAACTGAATTCCTTTAAAGATGTAAGCTGCCAAAACTCACACAAAGAAATAGAGAAATACGCTATCTGAATAGGCTAATATCAATTAAAGAAATTGAATTAAATTAATAACCTTTCAAATAGAAAGCATCAAGCTGAGATGGCTTTACTAGTGAATTTTATACAACATTTAAGTAACAAGTTATAGAGTTCACTACAATCTCTTCCAGAAGATAGAAGCACAAGAATTATTTCCTGTTATTCTGTGAAGCCAACACTACACAAGAAACACTTCCTAAGTTATTCTGTGAAGCCAGCATTACCCTAATAGCAAAACCAGATAAAGACATTACAAAAATCCCCCTAATTCCCCCCAAACAACTACCATCTCTTATGAACTCAGATGAAAACATCCTCTAAAAAATATTATAAAATTGAATCCAAAAATGTGTAAAGAGAATTATACACCAGAATTTTTATTTATTTATTTTTTGTCAATAACAGTTTAAAATGCGTGCAATTTTTTTAAATTTGATATACTACATAAAGTTCACATAGTAGGCAAGTATTTAGCAATTATTGTTTAAAGTTTTTCAACTTTAAATGTTTAANAGGGGGCTCCGCTGGGCGCGGCGGGCAGTCCCTAGAGTGACCTACAGGATCCTCCCGGCCCAGTTCCTGCGCCCCGATCACGGGCTGTCCCCGTCCTGAGCGGCTTCCACCGCCCGGAGAGACTCCGCCAATAGTCTGGCTACTAAACTGGCACACCTTGGGGTTACCTCGTGGGGTTTACCAAGGGGTGGCGGAGAGAGTGCCCGTCTTAGTCCCAATTCACTCTCAGGGCCTCAGTGTCAAAGTCCCCAGAGGTGTTCTGGAGCCCCTGTGAAGATCGGGGGGAGTGGGGGCAGCACCCGAGCAACCAGCAGGAGTGGATGGCACGTCCCCAGCGGTGCCAGGGAGGGAGCGCAACCGCGGGACAGAGAAGGGAGGCGAGACCTCGCGGTACAAAAGTGTGCGCTGCAGCGACAAAGTGGTTGGAGAGGTGGGGCGGGGGGTGAGGGAGCCCGGTTTACGGAGGCGGAGCGGAGAAACAACTCCAAGGGCCAGCAGCAAAATCCCTCCAGGCCAGCTAAGACTTCCCGGGCGGAGATTTCTTGGGGAATGGCTCCCTCTGCCGACTCTCCAGGGAGACCCCAGGAGACCCAAAGACGTAAAGCGATAAGAATGAAAAGGCTTTTCCCTATCTGTGTATTTGGGGAGACACGAATTTTGGAATCTCCTTCTCTGATCACCATCCTCTTTCTTAGGAAACAATTAACCTGCATGAGAACAACCCGAGAAGATACACACTTCTTATCCATGGAAAGTTGTTAGCTTTTTTTTTTTNGTCATAAAGCAGTTCTATTTGCAATTTTTAAAGGAATCTCCACATTGTTTTCCATAGTGGCTGTACTAGTTTGCATTCCCACCAACAGTGTAAGAGGGTTCCCTTTTCTCCACATCCTCTCCAGCATTTATTGCTTGTAGACTTTTGGATCACAGCCATTCTGACTTGTATACACCAGAACTGAGAAGGATTTTTCCTAGACAGAGGCTAATTCAACATCCAAAAGTAAATTATTATAATCCATCATATTAGCAGGATAAATAAAAGAAATCACATGATCATATCAATAGGTGCATAAAAAGCGTTTGACAAAATCTAACACTCAGTCATGAAAAAAGACTCAGCAAACTAGGAGTGGTGGGTAATATCTTGTAGATCTTGATGAAGATCTTCGAATATCTACACCTAACATCACACTTAATGGTGAGAAACTTGAAGCTTTCTCCGTAAGATCCGAAAAAGCCAAGAATATCTCACCATGGCTACTTGACATTGTACGGGAAGTCCACAAGCAAATGCATTACAATGATGAAAAGGAGATAAAAGAGACATAAATCGGGAAAGAAGAGACAGAACTGTCTTTGTGCACAGGTCCTGTGATCCTCTATTGGAGAAGGAAATGGCGACCTACTCCAGTGTTCTTGCTTGGAGAATCCCAGGGATGGGGAGCCTGGTGGGCTGCCGTCTATGGGGTCACACAGAGTCGGACACGACTGAAGCGACTTAGCAGTAGCAGCCGTGATCCTCTATGTGGAAAATCTGAAAAAACTAACTGAAAAAACCTGGAGCTAATGAGCAATTACAGCAAAATTTCAGGATAAACATTGATATATAAAAGTCAACATCACGGAGAACAAAGAGGAATTTGAAATAAAAAGCGCACTACACTTTAAATTACTCCCCCCAGATGAGATACTTAAATATGAAAATAACAATATATGGACCAAATCTATCTGAGGAAAACCTCAAAATTCTGATGAAAGATGTCAAAGAGCTAAACAAATGGAGAGAGATATTCCATGTTCATGAACAGAAAGACTCAGTATTTTCAAGATACCAGTTATTTCCAACTTGATCTATAGGTTCAAGGACAATTCCAAAAAAAGTATGAGCAAGTTACTCTGTGGATGTCAACAAATTGATTCTGAATTTTATATGAAGAGGCAAAAGACACAGAATAGCCAACTCAGTGGGCTTCCCGAGTGATTCAGCGGTAAAGAATCTGCCTGAAATGCAGGGGTTGCAGGAGAGGCGAGTTCGATCCCTGGGCTGGGAAGATCCTTGGAGGAGGTCATGGCAACCCACTCCAGTATTCTTGTCAGGATAATCCCATGGACAGAGGAACCTCCTATGCTGCAGTCCATGGGGTCGCAAAAGAGTTGGACACGACTGAGAGCGTGCGCGCGAGCACACACACACACACACATACACACACACACACACACACACACACACACACGCACACACACAGATTCACATACACCCCCACAAAGGAAACTAAGATCCCACATGCCTTGTGGTGTGGCAAAAAAAAAAAAAAAAGTGTACAGCAAAAGTCTTTGAATTGAGCAAGGTATCCTAGGTTTTCTGACAGCATCTATGAAACGAGGGCAGGCTAATTTGTTAATTTGAGAGTAGGATAAAATCTCAGAACTATTTCTCACTTCTTAACATGCTCTCTACATGTTTCTCCTTTGCCGTTTCTAACAATGTTAATGTTTGTCAGTAGAGGGCGCTGGAGGAATAGAGAAAAAGGATGAGTCCTTTCCTGGTTTCAGCGCGCTCCTGTTAGCCAGACTCCCGCAGTTTCTGGCTTCTCTAGTGCTGGGCTCCTGCAGCCGTTTCTCCAGCAAAGGGGTTCTGCAGTGAATGGCTTTTCCAGTGCGTGGCTCCCACAGAACACAGCAGCCATCACACCCGAGTGGACAGCAGATCCTTTGTTACAATTCAGGCAGTTCACAGCAGGATGCTACTAACAAGGCACTTTCCCACGGTTTTCTTCCGTGGCACCCGCTCCAGTTAGCTAACGCTACGGCTTTAAAGCAGTCTGGGTCTTGCCTTAGGCGTGATGGTGGTGGTTTAGTTGCTATGTCATGTCCAACTCTTGCGACTTCACGAACTGTAGCCTGCCTGACTCCTCTGTCCGTGGAATTCTCAAGACAAGAACACTTGCCTTAGCAGTAGCTCATTACACCTGTGATTTCTTGTCTGTCTCCTGGTTGGACTCTGACTATGTGTGGGTTCTCATGTATGCTCAGCTGTATCTGACTGTTTGCAACCCCATGTACTGTAGCCTGCCAGGCTCCTCTGGATATCATCGATGGGCTTATCCTGGCAAGAATACTGGAGTGGGTTGCCATTTCCTCCTCCAGGGGATCTTCCCGACCCAGGGATCAAACCTGTGCCCTCTGTGGTTCCCTCATTGGCAGGCGGATTCTTTACCACTGAGCCACCTGGGAAGCCCTGACTAACCCTTCCTAACACAGCATATGAAGCACTACCTGCTGCTTTCTGCTCAGATGGTCAAATCAGTACAATGTCATCAATGTAGTGGATCAGTGTGATGTTGGATGGACTGTCGTGATCATGATCTCTGCACACTGTACACCTTTGCAATATCTATCTATCCTCATGCTGTGTGCTTTCCTGCAAAAGTAGATTCGACAAAGCCCCTGAAGGGAGACTGTGAAAGTATACTGTTGACCCTACCAGATAAAGGTAAATGGCTCTGGTATCCCTTACAAATCACTATGGAGAAAAAGGCTGCATCCACACCAGGGATGCATTGATGTGCTCCAGTACAGAAGTACAGCTGCGAGAGCAGCTGCAACTGGAGTCGCTGCATGGGTAAGTTTAGGATCATCCATTCCCCCAAATCTTTCTGGGTTTGTGAGTTTAACTGGGGTGTGATAGGTGCTTCTTTCACGTCTTTTACAGCTCCAGGTCCCTGTGGGATGTGGTTTCCTATCTTGATAGGGAGAAGAAGACCCAAGAGCTTCCAACGAGCCTTTCCTATCCCTTGACCCCCTCTCTTTGGTCAGAGAGCCGACACGGGGACTCTGTAAGTTTCCTAGGATGTTCACTCCAATCAAACATTCAGGAATCAGGGATACGAGTGCCCAATGGGGCTCCCTGAGAGCTGGACTTGAGGCAAGGCTTTATCTGTCAACTGGTCACAGTGGGCCCCCACTCTGTGTGGGGGACCAAAGTAGTGTTTTTGGTCCACATGAGGAAGCATTG
Source organism: Neotragus pygmaeus (assembly GCA_006410875.1). Taxonomy (NCBI): domain Eukaryota; kingdom Metazoa; phylum Chordata; class Mammalia; order Artiodactyla; family Bovidae; genus Neotragus; species Neotragus pygmaeus. The sequence continues at coordinate 1,227,938 of SJYV01051883.1, read as the reverse complement.
GTATTGGTGCTTAGGGCGGGAAGATAGTGGCCGCTGGAGTGTGACAGAGATGTGTATAAGAGACAGAGTTGTAAGTCTCCAATTGTCAGGCAAGTTAGAGAGCCATCAAAGGGGTTTGAGCTGAGACAGAAGGAGATGGGGGG
>SJYV01051883.1:1179623-1223775 GCA_006410875.1 Neotragus pygmaeus | reverse complement strand
TGTTGATCAGGAGGCAGAAGGAGATGGGGGAAATGATAAGCCAGAGCCTTTATTGTGGTTTCCATGGGAAGGAACAGGTCAGGCCAGGTGAGCAGGTTTAGAATTGGCCATTTTGAATAATTTCAGTGGCCTCTGGGGCACAGGGGCTTCCCCCAGTTGTTTGGTACCCAGCCCTGGGTGGGGGCAGGAGGACAGCGGTCCAGAGCCTGAAGCTGTTTTGAGGAGGTGGTTGGTGGGTGTGGGCTCTGGATGGACTGGTTTGGATCTGAAAAGCTTGCTCACAGGGGAGTGTTTACCGTCTTTGGAACTGGCTAACTCTGGGGCTGGGCTCCCCGTTGGGTCAGCAGGTCCCAGATGTCAACGCATCAGCCTACAGAAAATAAAATACCTGGTTAATATAGAAGTAAGTAGGAAGCAATTCCTTAACCCAAGAAGATGGAGTCAGTGGGACAGGAAAGGTGAGAATGGGGTAGTGGAGCACGCCACCAGGGTTTGCTCTTCTCAGGCTGAACTTGGCTCTCCCATCTCTGATTTTACAGCTGAGTAAAGAGTCACAGACCATCTGATGTAACTTTTACAAGGTTTCCCAACCTCCCAGGCTTTTCACCCCCTGTAGCCACCTCCTGACCAGGATGGTGTGATTTAGCATGCCTCCTCTGGGGACAAGGTGACAGGACTCCATTCCTGCAGGGACAGGATCTCTTCAGGTATGAATCTGACACTTAACATGGGGAGACTTTGAATTTGCCAAAGCCTTTGCCTGTAAGGGAGAGACAAGCCTTGGAGACACCCTACAAATTATAAGGTCAGGGATCTGCAGGGGAGAGAGTTATACCAAGGCTTCCCCTTTCTCCTGGTGACAGTTTTTCCTTGGCTCATTATCAAGGAACAAGACAACAATAATCTTTTATCCAGTAAACGTAGATCAGGCTTCCCAGGTGGAGATAGTGGTAAAGAAAGTGGAAGTGAGAATTGCTCAGTTGAGTCCAATTCTTTGTGACCCCATGGACTATACAGTCCATGGAAATCTCCAGACCAGAATACTGGAGCGGATAGCCTTTCTGTTCTCCAGGGGATCTTCCCAACCCAGGAATTGAACTGGGGTCTCCTGTGTTCCAGGTGAATTCTTTACCAATTGTGCTAGAACCTGCCTGCAAATGCAAGAGACGTAAGAGACACGGGTTCAATCACTGAATTTGGACGATCCTCTGGAGGAAGGCATGGCAACCTACTCCAGTATTCTTGCCTGGAGAATCCCTTGCACAGAGGGGCCTGGTGAGCTACAGTCCATGGGGTTGCAAAGGGTCAGACACAATTGAAGTGACTTAGCATGCATGTATGGATCAGGCACCTGTTCTTTGCAGGGGCACTCTGCTGAATGCGGGGCACAGTGAAGGGTAATCTGCAAATAAGTGACATGAAGGCTGAGGCCTCAACAACCCAATCCTGGGACTAGGCTTAGGAAATCCTCTGTCCTCAGGACAACCTGAGAAAGAAAGTGAAAATACGGACCATTTTCCTAGTTTTTTTTTTTTTTTTTAAATGAAAATGAACTTGCATATTTCCTGAGCCAAGGTCAGTGCTAAGTGCAATCCTCACAAAGTTTCCAGGATATGAATGTAGAGCAATTGAGTTGTATATCATTTGACAAATATGTATAGAGCCCATACTCTGGGCCAGACCCTGCTCAAGGTATTAGGGACACAATGGTGAATGAAAAGGATACACGTCTCATGGAACTTAACTGCTTGTGATAGTTGGACAACTAATGGGTGCTCTCTGAAGCCAGCTAAGGGAGACCATGGCCCATGTGCTGGGTGGGGCAGGGTGCCGTGGAAGAGAAAAGGCAGGCAGGGGAATGCAAACATGTGGCCTGTGATAGCCTTGATGAGGAGTGGCACTTTGAGGGATTGCCAGAGGAGCTGAGGGAGTGAGGCTCATGAGCATCTTGGGGGAAGAGTGGTTCAGAAGGCACGTGTGTGTTTGGGGAATGGCAAAGAGGACAGCTTAGCTAGGACAGAGTCGGTCCCAGAGTAGGGGGCAGGGAGGGAGTGATGAGAGGCTGGGGAATTGTGTAGGGCCCTAAGGCTATACTAGGCTTCCACGGTAGGTCAGTGGGTAAAGAGTCTGCTGCACTGCAGGAGAGCCGGTGTGATCCCTGTGTTGGAAAGATCCCCTGGAGAAGGAAATGGCAACCCACTCTAGTATGCTTGCCTGGAGAATTCCATGGACAGAGCAGCCTGGAGAACTACAGTCTGTGGGGTTGTAAGAGTCAGACATGACTTAGTGACTAAACTGCCGGGAGCCAGCACGGGAGATCCCACCCGTGACAAGGTCATGCGGAGAGACCTGACAGGGCAAGGCGAGTCAGGTCTCAGGGGGTCCTCTGCCTGAGCATCTACCCTGAAACCAAACTCTGTCTGTTTACTGTCTGCTATACTATACTCTTCTGACATTACAGGGGGCTATCCCCAACCACCTTTCTCTGGAACAAGTTAACTTAGAGCTGCAACTGTCTCCTGCATATGAAAGGAGTGTCTCAGCTCAAACCCCTTTGATGGCTCTCTAACTTGCCTGACAATTGGAGACTTACAACTTGTGATTGTTTACAGCCCCTCAACAGGCATGCAGTTTAAAACATCTTAAAGATATAGAGCCTTTTCTAAAGAGCTAAAAAGTATATTGGTGATGGGTTTCACTGTTGAGTCAATGACTGCTGCCAGGCCTCCATATTCTTTATCTTTTAGGCACCTGAAGGATAGTAATCAATGTAATTGGGATATAGATATAGAAAAAGGAATATAGTAGTTTTGATGTTAGCAACACTATACTTTTGAGTTAATGAATTTTCTCTTTGTTATAAATCACTGTACTCCTCTTTACTTGTTATAAATTGTTGTGTCCTTGCTATGTAAGAATATAACTTTATTTAGTGCTTTCTGAGAGTGGCACCAGATTTTGGAAAAGAACAACACTTTTAAGGCAAATAAGTTTTCTGGTTGATAGACCCTTCTCAGAAAAGGGCCGTAAAATGCTAATAGGCCTCCTGGCCAGAAGATGATGTAAATTACCTAAGACTTGTGTATACAGCTAGGTATGCAGAGAGAAAGCCTAGTCTCGATAAGAGTCAGGGCTGCTGATGCTACATAACTTGGTATTATCCATTGATCTCTATGTACAACCAAAAGTATAAAAAGCTTTCCCGGACAATAAAGGATGGACCAGTCACTGGAAAGATTGGTTTCCCCTTGTGGTCTTTTCTCTCTGGCTGATTTCCCATCTGGACTGTGCAGGCTCGCCATGTCTAATTACTTGCCCTGGCTTCTAAGACCCATATGAGAGGGAGCCCAAGGCGGGGCACCCTCCACTATTCAAGTGGGCGCCGGTGGCCTATGTAGATGGTGCAAACCTCTTGCTCGAGATTTTATTGGTTTTTCCACGTAAACCAAGGAATATAGCATCTTTCCTCCTCTAAATTTCCCACTACACTATTCTTTCCTGATCTCTTTGTATTTCTAATTAAATAGTCCTTTCCCAGACTCCAACTCCATCCCCACTTTGAATTCCCTGGATCCACCGGGGCTGGACCCCGACACTAAACCACTGCCACCTGCGTATATCTAAGGCATTTAGTGTTTCCTTGAGTGAGATGGGAAACCACGTGAAAAGTTCATGCTCACACACAGTGGCTCAGTCTTGGCTGACTCTTTGCGACGCCATGGACTGTAGTCCGTCAGGCTCCTCTGTCCATGGGATTATCCTGGCAAGAATACTGGAGTGGGTTGCCATGCCCTCCTTCAGGGNAAAGTTCATGCTCACACACAGTGGCTCAGTCTTGGCTGACTCTTTGCGACGCCATGGACTGTAGTCCGTCAGGCTCCTCTGTCCATGGGATTATCCTGGCAAGAATACTGGAGTGGGTTGCCATGCCCTCCTTCAGGGGATCTTCCAGGCCCAGGGACTGAACCCCTGTCTCTTATGTCTCCTGCATTGGCATGTGGATTCTTTACTACTAGTGCCACCTGGGAAGCCCAGGAATACTGGAGTGAGTTGCATTTCCTCCTCCATGGGATCTTCCTGACCCAAAGACTGAATCTGTGTCTCCTCAAACTGAAATAGGCAGTACAAGCTGAGTGAAGAGAATCCTTCATCCTGAAACTAACTGACAGTTTCTCTCTGTCCTGTTTTCAAACAGGGACATATTTTATTTTATTTATTTTTAAATTTGCTTTTGTTAGAGTATAGTTGCTGTTTACAATGTTGTGTTAGCTTCTACTGCACAACAAAATGGATCAGCCATATACATGTATCTCTTCCCTTTTGAACTTCCCTCCCTTTTAGTACACCGCAGAGCATTAAGTAGAGTTCCCCGTGCTATACAGTATCTCCCCTCAGTTGTCTATTTTATGCTGTTGTTATTGTTGTTTAGTTGTTTAGTGTCTGACTCTTGCGACCTCATGGACTGTAACCCACCAGGCTTCTCTATCCATGGGATTTCCCATGCAAGAATACTGGAGTGAATTACCAATTCTTTTTCCAAGGGAATCTTCCCAACCCAGGGGTCAAACCAGCATCTCCTGCATTGACAGGTGAATTCTTTACCACTGAACCACCAGGGGAGCCTCTGTCCATTTTATACATGTAAAATGTATCAATAGTGTATAGGTGCCAATCCCAAGCTTCTCCCACACCACCCATTCTCCCCTTGGTGTCCATATGTTTGTGCTCTATGTCGGTGTCTCTATTTCTGTTTTGCAAATAAGATGATCTATACCATTTTTCTAGATTTCGAATAGGGGTATATTTTAGAGAAGTTGGGAATTCATTTCATGCCCAGGTTTGTCCATTTTGTACATGACAGTGTGAGAATAAAAAGGATGCTGTACTATACCCATGAGGCTGTTCCCACCCAAGGTCATGTCTCCCAGACCCAGAGAAGAAACCTCTTCTGTTTCAGAGGGGAGGGGGCATCCCAGAGCCTGGATAGGGTGCTTCCCTTACTCAGCTTCTTATAGAAAGAGCCTCCCTTGCTGGCATATAGTAGGTACTCAATAAGCATTTTTTCAATAGATGGAAAAAAGAATGAATGAACAGCATCTTCTCCAAGTTTATTCTCTTTACTGTCTATTGATTCAATTCCAGTGATGCCTTAATGGAATTAGGGCATTTAGGATTATTTATTAACAGGTCCAAAATTCCTTATTTGCAACTCTAATATCCAGACAGTTGGGAAAACAGAATTTTTTCACAACTTGTTTGGTATTTATTTGATCTCAGCTTATTTATTGCAAGGAAGAGACAATTCTGACTCCAGTTAGTTGTTTCTTTTACTTTAACCTTTGCTTCTGGTTGCTTTTGTTCACTGAAAGGATACTATTTATATATAATGGCCTGCCTCAGGGAACCCTGCCCCTTTGCCTGAATATTGAACCAAAGTGGCTTCCTTTGGGGCCCTGTCCACATGTGGGTGGCTATAGGAAGGAAGAAATTAACACATCCCTCCCCAAGACTTCCCATTCAAAGAGATATTTGCAAGATTAACAACATTTTCACTTTATTTTCTCACCTCCCCTGTCTCTGTTCTATGAAAGAACCTGGCATCCAGACCCCCATAGGATGGTTATTTTGAGCCATTAGTCTGCCATCGTGGTCAGCTGACTTTAAAGTTGTATTTCAGTTGCTGGCCAAAATCTTGGCTTTCTCTGCCCACCAAAGCCAAATAAAAATTATGGAGACAGAGTTTGGAGGAAATAGAAAGGTAGCTTTAGTTCTCAGCTGGTGGAGAGGGGAACACAGTAAGCTCATGCCTCAAGAATTGTGCTCCTCTTTCATGAGAGGTCTAGAGGCTTATGTAAGAAGGGGGCTCACAGTCAGGAGCTGGTGATGAGGAATCAAGGATCTTGTCAAAAACAGTCGTAGGCTGGCACCAGTAACCCAGTAATTCAGTCTGGCAGTTCAGTGGCTCTGCGACCTTCTTCCTAATATCTATGTACAAGTGGAAGGGTGTTGTAAGGATACAGATCAGACATAAGATATATTTTCCAAAGAGTCAAAGGAAAATAGGTGCAAAGTGTAGCTCCTGCAGAGTTAGGGGGCAGAAAAGCATACTTAGTTGCAACATTCAGAGTTAGAGGGTAGAAAAGCAAACTTAGTTACAGACATTCAGAGTTAGGAGCAGTTAAAGCGAAAAAAACTACCAAGAGTTTAGGCCTGCTGACTATTCTCTTTATCTTTATTATCAGGAAAGGGAAAAAAAACACCTCATTTCTCTTTTGTTCCTTTTCACTGCAACACTTCTTGCCTCAACACCTTGTTTCTCAGTTAATTAACCTGTTGTGCAACGAGCAGAACAAACTTGTACTAGGTAAAAATTCATTTGCATATTCAGATTGAAATTAGGATTAGGATCCTTATTGCCCTGTTTACTCTCTTATGTGAGTGTTCTTAGGTTTGCTGTAGAAGTATTAATATGTGTAATGGTGGTGGTTAAGTCACCAAGTTGTGTTCTTGTGACCCTATGGATGGTAGCCTGGCAGGCTCCTCTGTCTATGGGATTTCCCAGGAAAGAATACTGAAGTGAGTTTCCATTGCCTTCTCCAGGGCATCTTCCAGACTCAGGGACTGAACCTGAGTCTCTTGCATTGCAGGGAGATTCTTTATTGACTGAGCCACTAGGGAAGCCCAATATGTATAACAGTGGAATTATTTGCCTGTGTCCTCCTGGGATGATGTACTCTATGTACTATATATACTATATATGCACCTCTAGTATGTCATGGGTATTAAATGAGCAGAAACACATACAAAATCACAATGAGCTATTACTATACTTCCATCACGTTAGTTAAAATAAAAAATAGTGATAAAATCAAATGTTGCTAAGGATGCAGAGAAACTGGATTACTCATTCATTGCTGGCGGAAATGTAAAGTGTAGCCACTCTGATATCTAATAACAGAGGTCTTCAAAAACAGATAGCTTCAAACATACAGCTATAAAAACCTGGACTTGTTGACAGAATCAGCATTTGATGATTTTGGCTTTTGGATATTTCTTTGCCCTGTCCCCATCAGCAATTAGCATAGTTACTTTGAAATTCTCATCAGCTTTTAAACCTTTAATTTTAACAGTCAAGCTCTAAGCAGCTCTAGAAAGGGCTGTGTCTTATGAATACAGAAAGTTCCATACAAGCAAACCTTCAAGCTGAGAACTTTCAAAGATGGAAACATGCGTCTGGTTCCAACAAGGACATTGTGTCATCATGAGGCATGCGTGAAATTGCAACATGCCCTCTGTCTCCTATTGCTGATGATCCTTCAACTCCATCATCTCCCTTGTCTCCCTCCTCCAGTCAGTAACTCAATGCCAGCCTCTGTATGCCAGCTGCTGTACTGTACTATTATACTTTTCAAGGTATTGCACTGTAACATTAAAAATGTTTATTTTTGTGCTTGTTTTTATGTATTATTTGCGTGAAAAGTATTATGAATCTATTATAGTGAAGTGCTATGTGAATCGACACTGTTAGTTGAGTACCTAGGCTAACTTTGTTAGATTTACAAACTGGACTAATGAACACACTCTCAGAGTGGAACTCTTGTGTATGTTGGGAACTTCCTGTAGACCTTTCTCCTTTACCTAGCACTGGTTCCTCCATCAGTTTGTATTATAACAATCATAGGTCTGATGTTAATTCTACACTCTCATTAATGAATGCAATGGAGCCCATTGAAGTTGTAAAACATCTTCTGGAAGAGGAAGCCTAGATGTGGTTCTGCTCAGATGCTTATGCAAAAAGCTCAAAGGTAGACAATAAATAGAAGCTTCGACAGAAGAATGAAGCTATTTATTTTTGCCCTCTTTTCAACCACACAAATATTTATGGACTGCATGTGGTATGTCAGGTACTGTCCTGGTTCTAGGATATAGGGCTGAGTCTACTGATTGTTGTTGCTGTTCAGTCTCTCAGTCGTATCTGACTCTTTGTGATCCCATGGACTGCAGCATGCCAGGCTTCCCTGTTCTTCACTGTCTCCCTGAGTTTGATCAGATTCATGTCCTTTGAGTCAGTGATGCTATCTAACCATCTCATCCTCTGTCACCTCCCTTCTCCTCCTGCCTTCAATCTTTCCCAGCATCCAGGTCTTTTCCAATAATTCAGCTCTTTGCATCAGATGGCCAAAATATTGGAGATTCAGTTTCAGCATCAGTCTTTCCAATGAATATTCAGGGTTGCTTTCTTTTAGGATTGACTAGTTTGATCTCCTTGTTGTCCAAGGGATGCTGAAGAGTCTTTTCCAGCACCACAATTTGAAAGCATCAAATTTGGTGCTCAACCTTCTTTGTGGGCCAACTCTCATATCCGTACATGGCTGATGGAAAAACCACAGCTTTGACTGTATGGACATTTGATGGCAAAGTGATATTTCTGCTTTTTAACACACTGTCTAGGTTTATCACAGCTTTCCTTCCGAAGAGCAAGTGTCTTTTTAATTTCATGACTACAGTCACCATCTACAGTGGTTTTGAAGCTGAAGAAAAGAAACTGTGTCACTGTTTCCACTTTTTCCCCTTCTATTTGCCATGAAGTGATGGGACTGGATACCAAGATCTTAGTTTTTTTTTTTTAGTGTTGAATCTATTGATTATTCTTTGTTATTGAGAATCTACCATGATCTAAGTGGTTATTAAGGAGTGTGACTCCCTAATTCTATTTATTGAGTAAGAGGGAGTATGCTGGGTGAGATGCTGATGGGCTAGGAATGTGTGGGACTATTTGAGTTTCATGCTGAGTTGGACTGACCTCCATACCTTGGAGTCAACAGCCGCAGAACAAATCATCAAGAAAGGGAAATTAAGAAGGAATAGTTAGCTCAATTCAGAACAAGAAGAGTAAGAGGAGGTATTTTTCCTACCTGACCATAACAACCTACTACAAAGGAAGGACATTGCCATACAACCAGCGTGACACCAGTGTAGGAACTAATAGACCCATGGGGCAGAGCAAAGGGCTTAGAGAAAGACTCGATAGGTGACTCTGTGTGCACGGGCTAAGTCATTTCAGTCATGTTCACCTCTATGTGACCCTATGGACTGTAGCCCACCAGGCTCCTCTGTCCATGGGATTTTCCAGGCAGGAATACTGGAATGGGTTGCCATTCCCTCCTCCAGTGTATCATCCTGACCCAGGGATCAAACCCATGTCTCTTATGTCTCCTGCATTGATCAGCAGATCCTTTACCACTAGGGCCAACTGGGAAGCCCCAATAGATGATTGGTGGTTGTGGCGGTTTAGTCGCTCAGTTGTGTCCAACTCATGTGACCCCATGGACTATACCCTGCCAGACTTAGAGGACAAACTTATGGTTGCTGGAGGGAAAGGATGGAGGAGGGGACAGTTAGTTAGGGAGTTTGGAATGGACATGTACACACTGCTATATTTAAAATGGATAACCAACAAGGACTTACTGTATAGCACACGGAACTCTGCTAAATATTATGTGGCAGTCTGGATGGAAGGGGAGTTTTCAGGGGAATAGATACATATGTATGGTTGAGTACCTTTCTGTTCACCCGAAACGATTACAACATTATTAATTTGCTATACCTCAATACAAAATTAAAAGGTTTTTAAAATTTTTTAAAAATATTTAAAAGATATACAGTAAGATAGTAACTGTATACTATATTAAAAAAAAAGAGTAGGCAAATAAAACATTTGATGAAACAAATGTGGTATTGAGGAGTACTTTAAGAGTACCACTTAAAGAAAGAAAGTGATGCAAAGACTAATTCAGAAGTCATGAGCATGCCATGGGTACACAGCAGCCATGTCATCCTAAACTGGTCACCCATTGGTAACACCTAGTATGGCCCCATTTTGGCCCTATGTGTCATTTCCCAAAATATGCAGATGAAATTCAGATATCCAGCAGGCTAATAGGTGAGCTACTGCTGTGGCCAGGTATACATGTTCCTGTGTCTCTCTGATGAAGCAAGTATGTGAGTTGGTTTCAGACACCCTCTATCTGTTGGAACCTCTCTGGTCTTCTTGACCACATTACAGAGGGGAAGGTGCACGCAGCAGAGAGAAGACATGTCAATATTGCATAATCCAGTATGGAGCAAGTATAAACTTCCCATCCCCTGGCACCTTACTTTGTGTGTGTGCTAAATCACTTCAGTCATGTCTGACTCTTCACGACCCTATGGACTGTGGGCAGCCAGGCTCGTCTGTCCATGGGATTCTCCAGGCAAGAATACTGGGGCAGGTTGCCATGCCTTTCTCCAGGGGATCTTCCCAGCCCAGGGATTGAACTCGCGTCTCTTATGTCTCCTGCATTGGCAGGTGGGTTCTTTACCACTAGTGCCACCTGGGAAGCCCAGGAACCTTAATTTGCACAGGCTGATTTACTCCCCATGCTTCTTGCTGCTTTTAAAAATGGACTTAAGCCTTGTAATTAGACCATCCTAATTTGGTCTGTGACCCCTTCTGTTCAGAATTCCTTACCTGGTAATATTTGGGCCGACTATTACCTGAGGATAATAACCCACTGCACTCATGGCTGATATTAAAACTGAGATTTACAAACTTGTCTATGAACCTTTTAACTTGCCTTCTTTCTTATGCTTGTGTGTTGCCCCTTAGTCACCAGGGTTCCCTCAAAGTTGGCCCTTTCCTCAGGTGATGAAATTTTCTTTCCTTTATACACTGTCTCCTTTGCCAAAACTTATTTTTACGTGTCTCATTCCATCTATCATCTTGATGCTGTTACCTCCAGTGTGAGGCTGTAGAGTCAACCTTCAAAAATGTGCTTCTTAGCTATTTAAACCTGTTGTTTGGAGGGCATTGCCACCAAGTGGCAATGGAACCTCAAGTGTGACTGTCTGTCCCTCCATGAAGGAGTGAAGAAAGGGAGATGACAGGGGATCTAAGGGTAGAGCCAGAAACTCTTGGCCAGTAACCGATTAGACAGAGAAAGCAGATGGCAACGAAAGCCCAAAGGCAAGGACCCAAGACTTAAACAGAGAAGAACTTTGATCTTCTATAAGTAGACATGGGAACAGATGCTACTAGGTTCACCTTGTCCTTGACAGTTGTTTTTGATGATTATAGACCGTGGGTTCAAGGCAGATGCTAAGTAGGTAGACATTCTCTCTTTACTTCAACCAGACAACTATGCTTTTCTGTTTTATACATCAAGGTGCCATATACATTTTCATTTATTTAAAAGATTCTATAAGTTTTAAAGGGATGGTTCTGTTCAGTCACTCAGTCATGTCCCGCTCTTTGTGATCCCATGGAATTCAGCACTCCAGGCTTCCCTGTCCTTCACCAACTCCTGGAACTTGCTCAAACTCATGTCCATCAAGTCAGTGATGCCAGCCAACCATCTCATCATCTGTTGTCCCCTCCTCCTCCAGCCTTCAATCTTTCCCAGCATCAGGGTCTTTTCCAATGAGTCGGATCTATGCATCATATGGCCAAAGTATTGAAGCTTCAGCTTCAGTGTCAGTCCTTCCAATGAATGTTCAGGACTGATTTCCTTTAGGATGGACTGGTTTGATCTCCTTGCAGTCCNTGGCATCACCGACTCGATGGACATGAGTTTGGGTGAACTCCGGGAGTTGGTGATGGACAGGAGGCCTGGCATGCTCTGACTTATGGGGTCACAAAGAGTCAGACATGACTGAGCGACTGAACTGGACTAAAGTGAAAGCCTTTGAGTATGTGGATCACAAAAACTGGAAAGTTTTAAAATAGATGGGAATACCAGACCACCTTACCTGTCTCCTGAGCAACCTGTATGTAGGTTGAGAAGCAACAGGTAGAACCAGACATGGAACAATTGACTGGTTCAAAATGGAAAATAATATGTCAAGGCTGTGTATTGTCATCCTGCTTATTTTGGTTCTATGAAGACTGCTGTTGCTGCTGCTGCTGTTAAGTTGCTTTAGTCATGCCCAACTCTGTGCGACCCCATAGGTGGCAGTCCACCGGGCTCCTCTGTCTCTGGGTTTCTCCAGGCAAGAATACTGGAGTGGGTTGCCATTTCCTTCTCCAATGCATGCATGCATGCTAAGTTGTTTCAGTCGTGTCTGGCTCTGTGCGACCCCTTGGGCAGCAGCCCACCAGGCTCCTCTGTTCACAGGATTCTCTAGGCAAGAATACTGGAGTGGGTTGCCATTTCCTTCCCCATCTATAAAGACTACATCAGGTAAAATCCTGGGCTGGATGAATCGCCAGCTGGATTCAAGATTACCAGGGGAAATATTAACAACCTCATATATGCAGATGATACCACTCAAATGGCAGAAAGTGAAGAGAAACTTAACANCCCCATCTATAAAGACTACATCAGGTAAAATCCTGGGCTGGATGAATCGCCAGCTGGATTCAAGATTACCAGGGGAAATATTAACAACCTCATATATGCAGATGATACCACTCAAATGGCAGAAAGTGAAGAGAAACTTAACAGTCTCTTGATGAAAGTGAACGAGGAGAGTGAAAACGTTGTCTTGAAACTCAGTATTCAAAAAACAAAGATCATGACATCCAGTCCCATCACTTCACAAGAAATGCAAAAGGAAAAAGTGAAAACAGTGACAAATTTTGTTTTCTTGGGCTCTATAATTATCGTACACAGTGACTGCAGCCGTGAAATTGAAAGATACTCTCTTCTTAGAAGGAAAGCTATGACAAATCTAGAAAGCATATTAAAAAGCAGAAACATCACCTTACCAACAAAGGTCTGAATAGTTAAAGTTATGGTTTTTCCAGTAGTCATGTATGGATGTGAGAGTTGTACCATAAAGAAGGCTGAGTGCCAAAGAATTGATGCTTTTGAATTGTGCTTGAAAAGACTCTTGAGAGTCTCTTGGACTGCCAGGAGATCCAACCAATCCATCCTAAAGGAAATCAGTCCTGAATATTCATTGGAAGGACNTACCATAAAGAAGGCTGAGTGCCAAAGAATTGATGCTTTTGAATTGTGCTTGAAAAGACTCTTGAGAGTCTCTTGGACTGCCAGGAGATCCAACCAATCCATCCTAAAGGAAATCAGTCCTGAATATTCATTGGAAGGACTGAAGGAAGCTAAAACTCCAATATTTTGGCCAGCTGATGCAAAGAACTGACTCCTTGGAAAAGACCCTGATTTTGGGAAAGGTTGAAGGCAGGAGGAAAGGGGGACAACAGAATGAGATGGTTGAATGGCATCACCAATTCAATGGACGTGAGTTTGAGCAAAGTCTGGGAGAGTGAAGGACAGGGAAGCCTGGTTTGCTGCAGTTCATGGGGTCACAGAATCAGGCATGAACTGAGCGCCTGAAAAACAGCAACATCAACAAGTCTTATACTACTTTACACCCAGTCCCCCTTCTTGAATTCTACTGCTGCTATTTAGTTGCTAATTCATTTCTGATTCCTGTGACCCCAGAGACTGCAGCCTGCCAGGCTCCTCTGTCCATGGGATTTCCTTGGGGAAGAATACTAGAATGGGCTGTCATTTCTTTCCCCAGGGGATCTTCCATTCTCAGAGACTGAACCCACATCTCCTGCTTGGCAGGCAGATTCTTTACCACTGAGCCACCTGGGAAACCCCCATTCTTGAATAGCATAATTAAAAGCATACTATGGGTTTTACAATATTGTATTTAGAAAGCCATTAGAATCTCCAAACATTAAAAGAAACATTAAAAAGGAAAGAAAAAAAACAAAGAACATTTTAAAAGCAAAGCAATTTAAACACATTTCAACCGCTCACTGGGTTCTCAGATCTGACTGAAAACTGAAGTTCACATCCACCTGAAGTTACTTGACTAAGATCACTGTTCTGAGAGCTTGACAATCACTTCAGAAGCTTCTTCAAGGCCAATTCAACAAGAAATTTATATCTACCATCAATATCTGTGTTATGGCATCATGAACCTGTGTACCTTGTAACTGTGTAACAACAGGAATGTAAAATTCCTAGTCCTAGAGTTTTGCAAAATGTTTTAGAAATGGAAGTGTAATTGACTATTAAATGCTGTGTCCTAGGGGAACAGTTCTAAACCTTAATAAATATAAGATGTAGACATCGTGATTTATTGCTGCGTAAAGTGGCCTTGGGGCTTCCCAGGGGGCTCGGTGGGTAAAGAATCCACCTCCCACACAGGAGACATAGCTTCAATCCCTGGGTTGGGAAGATCCCCTGGGAGAGGAAATGACAACCCATTCCAGTGCGATTACTTGGAGAATCCCATGAACAGAGGAGCCTGACAGGCTACAGTCCCTAGGGTCATGAAGAGTCAGACACGACTCAAGTGACTTGGCGTGCACGCACACAAAGTGACCTTGTCTACAGGTAACTGGTTATCTCTATTGAAATTCAGTGGGCATACTGGGTCAAAGCAGGTCTCAGAAATGGTCCAGGGGCCAAACATATCTCAGCAAATACATACCTGTTAGGCATGTATGGGCTTCCCTGGTGGCTCAGAGGTTAAAGCGTCTGCCTGCAATGCAGGAGACCTGGGTTCGATCCCNAGTTCAGTCCCTGGGTTGGGAAGATCTCCTGGAGAAGGAAATGGCAATCCACTCCAGTATTCTTGCCTGGGGAATTCCATGGAGAGAGAAGCCTGGTAGGCTATAGTCCATGGAGTCTCAAAGAGTTGGATTCGACTGATTGACAGAGCACAGCTTCTTCTGACATAAGGGTGGTGTCATCCTTAAGGGACTGTTACTATGTTTCAAACGCTTCTCAGAAGTTGTCTCTTCCATACTTGAGATATTATTATTAAAATTATAAATACTAGCTTATCCCTATTGACTCAACTCTGTGGAGGGTGGCCTACTGGACAGGGAGAAGGAGAAGCAAAGAGTTTGGAGACTGAAAATGAAGGAGAGGACATGAAAGACCCCCAATAACAACAAGAAAGTGCTAGAAAGAGGAGCTGAGAGTAAGGACAAGCACCATGGGAGGTCCTGCACTCTTCCATTTCAATGAACATAGAGTTTTAGGCACACCTAAAACTCCCTGGAATTTGTTTGGCTTCACCAGTATAACACAATAAAGATCCTAATGATTTCAAGGGAAAGTCCAAGTTAAATGATGATGTCAATGATGACGAAGCTACTATATTGATGACTCTGATACTTAACTGAACGTGTACAATGAATTAGGCATTGCTTTCTCATCCTAAATTAGATCCCCAGAACCAACCATCTACCTCCCATGGTGGAGGCCTAGTGATCAGAGCCAACAAACTACATGCTTCTGGTTCAAAGAATGACTTAATAAAGGTGTCTTTCTTCAAAGAAAGTAGGCAAGGAAAAATGTCAGAAGAAGAACTGCTTGGCTTGAGGAAATGAAGAAGACTAACTGGTCCCAAGTCAGAGGGCCAGGGATGGCTCTAACAGATATCCCAAATGGCTAGGTGAGTCCCAGGCAAGCTGGCCAAAACCTAGAAGGAAATAGTGCTGTCCAAGTTAACAAAGAGGTAGGTTTGGGGCAGCAAATGTCTTCATGAAACTAGGTGTTGTCAAGTTAAGGGGAGAATGTCAACTCATGGGGCCACATCTGTAAAGAATTTGTAATTAAGATCAAAAGCCACCAGTGACTAATTCAAAATCATTGCCACATATTCCTTGACAGGTAAGTGTCTAGTCCAAGAGACTCCTCCAGGCCCTCAGTGTACAACTCCAAAACTTGAAAAGGTATCCCCGACTTGGGATGGCTCCATGTGTACCAACTGTTCAGGAACCTGCTAGAATGGGAGCTTTCACAGGACAAAGGAGTTTTTCTTGTTGTTATTGTCTGCTTCATTCACAGGTGCATCCCATGCGATAGGATAATTCCTTGTGGGTGACAGGTGTTCAATAGGCATTATTGAGCCAGGTAGATTATTGCCCAAGGCCACCTGTGTTTTACAGTAAAACTAGGACTTAGCTGTTGCCCTGCATAGATAGTGCTGCCATCATATTTTTCTACTGTGTCACATCACAGTACAGATTTGCCTGCAAAAACGTTCTATTGCTGCGTGCCTATTACTTCAATTGATATTATTGGTTGCTTTGCTTATTTATTAATAGAGTCCTTGGTTGATTATTAGCCCATCTCAACATTGCCAGTTATTCTTTTAAGCAGCCATGGAGCTGTCTATGTGGTTAATCTATCCACCATCCTTAAAAGTAGGGAGACAGGGAATTGCCTCCAGACATCCTTCTGCCTCCATCCTTATGAAAGCATTCCCCTGTGGCTGAAGAGATGAAGTGCAGAAGGAGTGGGAAGCAGAAACTGGCTTCTGGTCCTACCTTTGCCACTCATGGCTCAGAGGACCCCTAAGTCCCCAGATTACAAGCACCTTCTGGGAAAAAAGGGGCTTAGACCAAACAGTTTTTGAGAGTCCGTGATTCATCGCCCCCCATCCTGATGTGCCCCAGGTTCCCATCCAAGGCTGGCCATCCTGCTCAGAGCCTCCTGACCCTCACGAAACTCAGCTTCCTGCTTGCTACATCTAGAGAATGTTTTCGGTTGAAGTCCATGCTCACAGTTGGAGATCTTGCTCACAGCTGGAGAAGGAAATGGCACCCCTCTCCAGCATTCTTGCCTAGAGAATCCCATGGACAGAGGAGCCTGGTGGGCTGCTGTCCATACGGTTGCACAGAGTCAGACACGACTGAAGCAATTTAGCATGCATGCGTGCATTGGAGAAGGAAATGGCAACAACACTGCAGTATTCTTGCCTGGAGGATCCCAGAGACAGAGGAGCCTGGTGGGCTGCCGTCTATGGGGTCGTCCAGAGTCAGACACGACTGAAGCGACTTAACATCCGTGCATGCATGCTCCCAGCAAACCATCATCCATCCTTACATGGTCTCCTGCTTGTTTCACCTATTTGTTCCCTTTTACTTCTACTGTTCCCCGTTTCGATTTCCTCTCCCATAGGCACTCATCCAAGTATGTTTGATATATGTCCATGAATATATATATTTATACCTTCTAAGACACATTGTATTGTTTGTGTATTTTTATTTATATTCATGGCTGTGCAAGGTTTTCATTGCTGCACACAGGCTTTCTCTAGCTGCAGCAAGGGGACTTCTCATTGCAGTGGCTTCTTGTTGCAGAACACAGGCTCTAGAGTACATGGGCTCAGTAGTTGTGGCACATGGGCTAAGTTGCTTCAGGGCATGTGGGATCTTCCCAGACCAGGGATTTAATCCATGTCCCCTGAATTGGCAGGTGGAGTCCTAACCACTGGACCACCAGGGAAGCCCCACTTTTAAATTAGCATTAATTTTGTGTTGTTGTTTTCACTTTGTTATATTTTTAAACTCTCACTGAGGTTTTTTTTTTTTTTTTTTTTTTTATACCTCTTTGGCTGTGTCACGTCTTAGTTGCAGCAGGTAGGATCTTCATTGCATCATGCAGAATCTTTTCAAATTGGTGCATGGACTCCCTAGATGTGGAGTGCAGACTCAGTTGTTGTGGCTCGCAGGCTTAATTGGCTCACAGCCTTAATTGGCTCACAGCCTGTGGGATCTCTGTTCCCCGCCCATGGATCAAGCCCTCATCCGTTGCATTGAAAGGCAGATTCTTAGCCACTGGACCACAAGTGAAATCCCTGACTATTGTTTTAATTTACATTTTTTATGTAAAATGGATTTGAATATTTTTTCATTTACACATAACATTTATATTTTCCATTCTGTGAATCACCCATGACATCTTTTACTCATTTTTAGGCAGGTGTGTTTCTTTTTCTGATGAGTTTCAGGAATCCCTTATGTATCCTGGACAACTCCTGTTATTTTCAGACATCAATGTTTTTTTCTCTGAGACTATTATCTTTCTGATGACTTTTCTATGGTGTCTCTTTTGAGCAGAAATTCTCCATTTCTATGTAATCAGTCCATACCATTTTTCACCCTGTGGTTTATCATTTTATGTGTTTTATTCAAGTTGTTTGTCAATTCTGTACCATAGAAATATCCTTCTACATTTTCTTCTAGTAAGTTTATGGTTTCACCTCTCCTATTTGCACTCTTAGGCCATCTGGATTCCAACTCTGTACAAAGTATTTAAAGTGCTAGCCAATCTTTATTTCTACCCATGTCTTGAATGAGATGTCCCAACACAATATCCTAAACAATCCATCTTTTCCTCATTGATTTAGGGTATTGCCAATCACCTATCACCTGGAGAAGGAAATGGCAGGTGAGTCTGTGAGTCTCTTTCTGTTTTGTAAGTTCATTTGTATCATTTCTTTTCAGATTCCACATATAAGGATTGTCGTACAATAATTCTCCTTCTCTGTCTGACTTACTTCACTCAGTATGACAATCTCTAGGTCCACTCCTGTTGCTACAAATGGCATTATTTCATCCTTTTTTTAATGGCTGAGTAATATTCTATTCTATATATGTATCACACCATCTTTATCCATTTCTCTGTTGGTGCTTCCATGTCCTGGCTTTGTAAACTTACTGTATAACTTAATTCATGATATAATTTCTTTCTCCATCTCCAAACTCTCTGTTTATCCATGATCCGTATTTGATACTTCCTATGTGTTTTGTCTATGTCTTGAGCTACCAGCTTATATTATTCCCATGCTTAACACTTCTTAGGGGTTTCATTCATTCTGTTTTTCTTTCTTTTTCTTAGGATTAGACTTTATTCTTAAAGAATTAAGCAAGCACCCATTACTGCAGACTTCTGCTTTCCTGTCTTTACAATAAGTAAGAAGTTTTGCCACATTTGTCACTCAGGAATTCAGCTTCAGGTATTTTCAAGAACCACGGGACCGGAAATCATCAAAATGTGAGTGGGTCAAGAGAAGCAAAGGGAGAGATACTTGGTGGTTGCTATAAGCTTTGTAATATGTGGACTGTGGCGGTTTGTTTAAAGAGGGATGAATTTGGCCTTGGAGTCAGATTCAAACTTACTTGGATTTAAACAAAATTGGATTCAACTAGAATTAGAACTTTGACTCTATCTGCCACTAAATGTGGGCAGACTGTTTAATTAAATGCAGCTTCTTTTCTTCAGCCATTTAAAATAGCACCAATAGTGTTTTTGTTTCTGGAACTCTCCCTACTCAGTAGTCAAGGACTTCTTGGGACATGGGGTAACAGCAGAGACAGAGGCAATAGAACCCAAAGAGACTGGAGTCTGAATGTTTCAAAGAAAAGAACTTCACACAGATGTCATGTGTAATAGCTCCAGACTTTTTGAAACTCTATCCCCTCTCATTTCCACCAGCACCTGTATCCTACAATTGTTCTTGTCATTCAGCTGCTAAGTCATGTCTGACTCTTTGTGACCCCATGGACTGCATGCAGCATGCCAGGCTACCCTGTCCTTCACTATCTCCCAGAGTTTCCTGAGATTCATGTCCATTGAGTCAGTGATACTATCTAAACATCTCATTCTCTACATCCCTCTTCTCCCTTTGCTTTCAGTCTTTCCTAGCACCAGGGTCTTTTCCAATGAGTCAGCTCTTTGCATCAGATGGCCCAAGTATTGGACCTTCAACTTCAGCATCAGTCTTTCCAGTGCATATTGAGAGTGGATTTCCTTTAAGATTGACTGGTTTGATCTCCTTGCAGTCCAAGGGATTCTCAAGAATCTTCTCAGCACCACAGTTTGAAAGCATCAATTCTTTGGCACCCAACCTTCTTTATAGTTCAAAGAGATCATATTGCCAACATCCACTGGATCATGGAAAAAGCAAGAGAGTTCCAAAAAAACATTTATTTCTGCTTTCTTGATTATGCCAAAGCCTTTGACTGTGTTCAGTTCAGTTCAGTCTCTCAGTCGTGTCCGACTCTTTACGACCCCATGAATTGCAGCACGCCAGGCCTCCCTGTTCATCACTATCTCTTGGAGTTCACTCAGACTCATNAAAGAGATCCAACCAGTCCATCCTCAAGGACTGATGTTGAAGGTGAAACTCCAATACTTTGTCCACCTGATGGGAAGAGCTGACTCATTTGAAAAGTCCCTGATGCTGGGAAAGATTGAGGGCAGGAGGAGAAGGGGATGACAGCAGATGAGATGGTTGGATGGCATCATTGGCTCGATGGACATCGGTTTGGGCAGACTCCAGGTGCTGGTGATGGACAGGGAGGCTTGGTGAGCTGAGGTTCATGGGATCACAAAGAGTCGGACACGACTGAGTGACTGAACCGAACTTCTTTACGGTCCAATTATCACATCCATACATAACTACTGGAAAAACCATAGCTTTGATTATATGGACCTTTGTTAGTGAAGCAATGTCTCTACTTTATAGTATGCCGTCTAGGTTTATCATAGCTTTCCTTCCAAGGAGCAAGCATCTTTTCATTTCATGGCTGTAGTTACTGTCTGAAATGATCTTGGAGCCCAAGAATATAAAATCTGTCACTGCTTCCACCTTTCCCCTTTCTATTTACCATGAAGTATCCTACAATACACACAACTAAAGCAGCAAGAGAATGAGTTTTCCATATAACCTTTTTAAAAGAAGTGAATAAAGATATATCTCAAGTAAATAGAGTCAGGATTCCCTATGATGACAGCAGAAACCATTAGGAAGAAGAAAGACTCCTTTTCTCTTCTGGTAAGAAGCCATGAACTCTCTGCTTACTGTAGCCCTCTCAACTTTCCTTTTCCCCACTATAGAAGTGCTCTCCTTCCCTGGCTGTGTGGAGATTTGCTCATGGCTCACTGTGGTTGCAGACACTGAGTTGCAATTCCTTGCTAATCTTCAATAAACCCACTTTTCCTGCAAGAAAAAACTGGCAGTCTATTTATTTTAGGTCACATTTTGATGACCAGTATGGGGATCCAGAGAAGATCCAATGATTCTGTGACTGGTGAGTAAATTTGTGCAGTACTCACCCTGAACCCACTGTTGTTCCTGCTTTCCACACTTACTCTGGAGTTGAAAGGTTCATCTTTCTCCTGAAGTTGAGCATCTGGCCTCTTTGTGTTTTGAAATTCTCCAGGTTTAGATTTCATTTTCTGGTTAAGGTCAGGTTCTGTATGTGAGTACATGCTTGGCAAGTTAGTCTGATTTTGAAATCAGACTGTTTCACTGGAACTGGCTAGTCTTTGACCCGTTCTTTCAGGAATAGAGGCTGTTTCATTGGAACTTCAGTCTTGGGCCCATCCATTTGGAATAAGGGCTGGTCTACAGGAACCAGGCTTAGAAAATGTCAGTCTGGCTCTGGGACTAAGCTGTTCCCTTATAACTGGCTGATATTAAGCCTGAAGTGTGTTTGAACTCTTGGAGTTGCACAATATTTTCCCTATTTGAATTGTTTGAACTGAGATTAAGCTATTTAATCTGCTTGAAAATTATTCTTTTATTGTAGAAAAAATCTGCTAAAAATGGGATCCCAATTATCTAAATATTTTGAGGGCACCCCCTTCCACAGTTACCCTTGTCATTGTTCAGTCGCTAAGTCATGTCTAACTCTTTGTGACTTCAAGGACTGCAGCATGCCAGGCTTCCCTGTCCTTCACTATCTTTTGGAGTTTGCTCAAACTCATGTTCATTGAATTGGTTATGCCATCCAACCATCTCATCCTCTGTTGTCCCCTTCTTCTCCTGCCCTCAATTTTTTCCAGCATCAGGGTCTTTTCCATGAGTCTGCTCTTTGTATCAGGTGACCAAAGTATTGGAGCTTCAGTTTCAGCATCAGTCCTTCCAATGAATATTCAGGGTTGACTTCCTTTACAATTGACTGGTTTGATCTCCTTGCAATTCAAGGGACTCTCAAGAGTCTTCTCCAGTACCACATTTTAAAAATATCAATTCTTTGGCACCCAGCCTTCTTAATGGTCTAACTATCACATCCATACATGACTACTGTAAAAGTCATAGCTTTAACTATATGGCTATTTGTTGGCAAAATGGTGTCTCTGCTTTTTAATATGCTTTCTAAGTTTGTCATAGCTTTTCTTTCAATGAGCAAGTGTCTTTTAACTTCATGGCTGCCTATTACATATTTAATAACCACAATCTTTCTAATGCACATTTCTAATTAAATGGACCAACCTAACATAGTCAGNGACTACTGTAAAAGTCATAGCTTTAACTATATGGCTATTTGTTGGCAAAATGGTGTCTCTGCTTTTTAATATGCTTTCTAAGTTTGTCATAGCTTTTCTTTCAATGAGCAAGTGTCTTTTAACTTCATGGCTGCCTATTACATATTTAATAACCACAATCTTTCTAATGCACATTTCTAATTAAATGGACCAACCTAACATAGTCAGTTGGAGAAGGTGATGGCACCCCACTCCAGTACTCTTGCCTGGAAAATCCCATGGATTGAGGAGCCTGGTAAGCTGCAGCCCATGGGGTTGCGAAGAGTCGGACAGGACTGGGTGATTTCACTTTCACTTTTCACTTTCATGCATTAGAGAAGGAAATGGCAACCCACTCCAGTGTTCTTGCCTGGAGAATCCTAGGGACGGGGGAGCCTGGTGGGCTGCCATCTATGGGGTCACACAGAGTTGGACACAACTGAAGCGATTTAGCAGCAGCAGCAGCAGCAGCAACATAGTCAATGGCCATTATGGAGAAATTTCCAAATCCCCTAAACTTACTTTTCTTAAAATTGAATTGGACACCATAGTTCTAAAATTTCCAAAACTGAATGGAGTACCTATTTAGATTAGTATTTTGAAAATTACAAACTTATCTAAGCCTAAAATTGCCTTTATGCAAAATAAAGTTTAAAGATTACCTGAGACAAACTAACAAAGATAAGTGGATCCTGAAGCCTCAGGCTATTTCGTTAGCTTCTTTGTCTCAGGATCCATCTCTGGTGCCATCTTCTTTGTTTTCTATGCTGCCTAACCCTCCTCTATACCTTTAGTTCCCCCTTAGTAACTCTCTCCCTGAACTTTTTATCTGAAATTCTTCCTACTTGCAATTCCCCTGAATTTATCAGAGACTGTCACTTAAAACAAAGACTTCTGAGGATCCAGAAGCTGAACTCTTGAATTCTTATATTCAGGACTAAAGCTAAACTCTAGCCATGGTCACAGTTTTTCCCAAAGTAACCAAAGGTCCTTACAGATTTACTGAGGAATTTAATATAGTTATTCAGATGTATCAACCTGGTTTCTCTGACATATGTCAGCTAGTTTATATGCTTGTCGGTGAAGGCCACCCCAAGTAATGGATGAAAACCACTAATGGGGATTTCCTGGTAAATCATGGTAAAGAATATATGTGTCAACGCAGGAGACACGGGTTCAGTCCCTGGTCGAGGAAGATCCCACATGCCTTGGAGCAACTAGACCCATGCACCACAACTACTGAGCCTGTACTTTAGAGCCCGGGAACCACTACTGCCGACTTCATGCACCACCACTGCTGAAGTCCATGCACCCTGGAGCCTGTGCTCCACAACAAGAGGAGAAGCCCATGCACTGCAGCACAGAGTAGCCCCTGCTCTCTGCAACCAGAGAAAGCCCTCTCAGCAACAAAGACCCAGCACAGCAGTGAAGACCCAGTGAAGGCAAAGATAAATAGGTACATAAAATTTATCAAAAAGGAGAAAACCACTGATGGTGAATATCATGAAAGGTCTAGAACTACAACCAAAAGACCTGCCCGCTAACTTTTATGATGAGGCTCAAGCGACCTCAATGGGCAATTGCTGGGATTTCCCAAAGCCTGTGGATTGAAACAAAATTTAGACTTCCTCACAAAAATATGATGAGCCTGTTCACAGCAGATAACCGTTGACTCCTCATGGTGATGTACAAGAGGCTTCTGCGGATAACACTGACTTCTCGTGGTTCACTGATGGTTCTTATTTAAAGGAACAGTACCGGACAATGGATGTTACTATAGCTTCTTTTGATGTTGTTGAGGCTGCATCTTTACCTATGGCTACTTAAGCCCAATAAGCTGAATTAAAATCCCATGGAGAGAAGAGCCAATTGTCTACAGTCCATGGGGTCCCAAAGAGTCAGACACAACTTAGTGACTAAATGATAACAACAACAACAGCACAGGCTTGTACTTTAGTGAAGGACAAAACTGCTAATATTTATACTGATAGTAGTTATGATTTTGGAGTAACTCAGGGGTTTGGAATGTGTGGAAACAACGTGGTTTCCTTACTTCCAGAAGAAATAAAATTAAAAATGATTTCTTTGTTCAGGAATTATTAGATGCAATATTTTACTGACTGCTTTAGCCATTATTAAGATTCTGTGAATTCTAAACTTGACTCTCTGAAAGCTAAGGGAATATGCCTTGCTGATATTTTCACAAGGAATGCTATCTTTAAATGGATCAACATCAGGAAAACCTGTTGTGGCACAAAGGGATATTTCTTCAAGTGATAACTTAGAAAAACTGGCTAAAGAAGCCCAAAAGTTGGCCTTAGAAAAGGAAAAACAAGATTGGAAATTCAATTGTTGGTTTGATAAAAAGAGAAAACTCAGGTTTGAACCAAAAGAATCCACTCCTAACTGGAGACTCTAAAATTCTTATTTCTCACCATTGTATGTGCATTAAACCATTAGCCTACTGATAAAATGATAGCATTTGTGAGTTAGTATTGCTGAGAGAACATTAAAAATGACTGCAAAATACCTCACTTGTCTCACTTGTTCAATAACACAATCCAGGGAAGGCTGTTTCTGCTACTCCTGGACATTTAAAATTGCTTACTTAACCACTTATAGTCTGGCAAAAAGATTTCATACAACTTTCTCCATCTTATGGATATAAATATATTTTAGTATCATCTGTACATTTTCACACTGGACTGAGAAACCTTTCCTTACAGAGGGGCTATTGACTTTTCTGTGGCTAAAGTCTTTTCAGAAAAGATTATCCTTACTTGGGAGGTCCTCACAAACTTCATAGTAAATGAGGAAACCATTTTATTTGTCAAATACTTCAATAAAGTCTGCACTGTTTGGCTAGTTATCAACGTTTTCAATGTGCTTCCCACCCTCAATCCTCTGGTTTAGTTTTATGCACTAATGGTGCTATTCACACATTTGTCTTTTCTTTTAAGATCTGGAATAAGACAAGAATGTCCACTCTCTCCAGTTTTATTCAACATAGTTTTGGAAGTCCTAGCCATGGCAATCAGAGAAGAAAAAGAAATAGAAGGAATCCAAATTGGAACAGAAGTAAAACCATCACTGTTTGTAGATGACATGATACTACACATAGAAAATCCTAAAGATGCTACCAGAAAGCAAAGAGATCATCAATTAATTTGGTAGAGTTGCAGGATATAAAATTAATACACAGAAATTTTCTTGCATTCCTACACACTAACAATGAAAGATCAGAAAGAAAAATTAAGGAAACAGTCTCCTTTACCATCACATCAAAAGTAATAAAATACCCGGGAATGAAACAATTAAGGAGGCAAAAGACCTGTACTCAGAAAACTATAAGGTGAGAGCAATCAAAGGTGACACAAACAGATGGAGAACTGTATCATGTTCTTGGGTTGGAAGAGTCAATATTATCAAAAGGACTATCCTTTTGATAGAGTATTGTAAAGTAAAATAAAGTAAAAAAAAAAAAAAGATTAATCCTTGTCTGTATGCAGTCAACAATAACAACAAAAAAAGGACTATCCTACCCAAAGTAATCTATAGATTCAATATAATTCCTATCAAATTATCAATGGCTTCCCCCCTCACAGAATTAGAACAAAAATTTTACAATTTGTATGGAAACACAAAACATCCTGAATAGCCCAAGCAATCCTGAGAAAGAAGAATGGAGCTGGAGGAATCAGGCTCTTTGCCTTCAGATTACACTACAAAGCTACAATAATCAAGACAGTATGGTACTGGCACAAAAACGCATATATAGACCAATGGAACAGGACAGAAAGCTCAGAGATAAAACCATGCACTTCTGGCCAACTAATCTATGGACAAAGGAGGCAAAAATATACAATGGAGAAAAGACAGTCTCTTCAATAAGTGATGCTGGGAAAACTGGATAGCTACATGTAAAAGAATGAAATTAAAACATTCCTCAATACTATACACAAAAGTAAACTCAAAGTGGATTAAAGATCTAAATGTAAGGCTGGATACTACAAAAGTTAGAGGAAAACATAGGCAGAACACTCTCTGACATAAAGTGCAGCAAAATCTTTTGTGATCCACCTCTGAGAGTAATGAAAATAAAAACAAAAATAAAAAAATTTGGAAGCTTTCACACTGCAAAGGAAATGCTAAATAAAATGAAAAAAATAACCCACAGAACTGGAGAAAATATTTGCAAAGGAAGTGACAGACAAATGATTAATCCTCAAAATATGCAAACAGTTCGTGAAGCTCAATATCAAAGAAACAAATGGGACATCCCCTGGTGGTTGCCTGGATAAGATTCCATGCTCCCAGTGCAGGGGGCTCGAGTTTGATCCCTGGTCAGGATCCCTCAAGAATGCTGCAACTAAAGAGTCCACATGTCACAATGAAGATCAACTAAGACCCAGTGCAGTCAAAACAAGTGTCACTTCTCTAGTACCTAGCATAAAATCTTCCTTTTGTGGAGTTGTTTGAAACCAACAGTGTTTCTCATCTTTCAAAAACACAAAAAATTAATTTGGCATTTCATGTATTTTCAAGAAAACTATTATAGCCTTAAGCCTGGGCACAGTGGACAGCAGTCAGGAGTCCACACACTTGGTTGGGGAAAGAAATCACAGTGTTGTTATCATCAATGTTTAATGGAAATTTAGAGTTTCTTTCTGGTACAAATGTGGGCCATGAACCATAGTGATATTACCTGTACATGGAACCTAGTTGTTGCAGGAAGAAGAATCCTTTCCAGGGCCAGAGAATGGGCTTCTGTCTAACACTTGGAAATGAACTGTCTGAGGGAAGCACATGCTGACAAAGCAAAAGACTTTTTTGGAAAGAGGTGCCTGGGCAGAGAGGGAGAGGGAACCCAGGAGAACTACTCTGCCATGTGGCTCGAAATCTCAGGTTTCATGGCAATGAGGTTAGTTTCCTGGTTGTCTCTGGCCAGTCATCTTGCTTGGCTCATATTTAGTCTGACTCAGGGTACTTCCAGGTGACACACAAATCTCTCAGCCAAGATGGACTTCAGCATGAGGATTTCTGGGAGGTAGGCAAGACATACCTTCTCCTCCCTCATCATTTTGTCCCTTCTTGAATTCTGGCTAGTTTTCAGTGGCAGCACCATTGGCCACTTCTGTCACTGGCTCTCTAACATCATCATTCCTTATGGCTATGACCACCCTAGTGTTGTTCAGTCGCTACGTGATGTCCAGTTCTTCTCAACCCCATGGACTGCAGCACGCCAAGCTTCCCTGTCCTCCATTATCTTCCAGAGTTTGCTCAAATTCAAGTCCATTGAGTTCATGATGCTTTCTAACCATCTCATTCTCTGTTGCCCTCTTCTCCTTTTGCCTTCAATTTTTCCTAGCATCAGGGTCTTTTCCAATGAGTCATCTCCATATCAGGTGTCAAAATCTTTGGAGCTTCAGCTTCAACATCAGTCCTTCTGATGAATATTCAGGGTTGATTTCCTTTAGAATTGACTGGTTTGATCTCCTTGCAGTCCAAGTGGCTCTCAAGAGTCTTCTTCAGCACCACAGTTTAAAAGCATCAATTCCTCAGCATTTAGCCTTCTTTATGACCACCTCTTTATCTATAAATATCCCAAGTTCCTTACTTTCAGAGAGGCAGATCTGAAATTTGTTCTCCCTTCTTCTCACTTGGTTGCCTTGTGAATAAACTCCTTCTCTGTTTGCAGACTTCAGCATCTCAGTGTTTGGCTTGCTGTGCATTGGACAAATGAACCTAGATTGATAACAAGGCATGCTGGAATCTGGTCCAAGTGTAAATTTGTGGGCCCTCTGCTTTCTGATCCCCTGCACCATAACACCTGAATGTTTTCCATTAAATTTTCCTGAAACAGAGAACGAGACTCAAAGAATCATGTCATCAGACACAGCTTCTTCAGTGTCCTGTGCAGCCCAGCCTTCCTTTCACAGCAGACACTGAGGCTGGCCGACCTTCAACACCATCCTTCAGAGCCCTTTGTTTGGGATTCAAGTTTGTGTTAAGAACTTCCACCTGGAAGTTTCTGCCTCTGTTTCTTCAAGTGCAGGAATATGTCTTCAGAAAGCCAACTTTCAGCTTATTTTTCACTTAAAATGCACACCCTTTCAATTTCCAAGTTTCCCATCCTTGCCTCCTTCCCTTCTCCTCATGGCTCATTTGAATTTTCCTAAGAAAACAGAGGATGAGATGCCTAGATAGCATCACTGACTCAATGGATATAAATCTGAGCAAATTCCAGGAGATGGTGAAGGATAGGGAAGCCTGGCATCCTGCAGTTCATGGAGTCACAAAGAGTTGGACATAACTTAGCAACTGAACAAGAAAAACAACAACAACAATAACAAAGAGATTAAGAGCCTTCTCACTATAGTGAAGAATGGGGAAAGCATAAAATTTCCCTGGTATCTACTTATGGTGCAACTTCTGAAGGCAGAGATTATACTAAAGAAGATAATCTATTAATTTTTTTCATTCATTCCACCTATATTTACTTACCAGATGAAAAAAAGTCACAGATGGTTCTTTTCACAGAGGATTTGTGATTGCTTAAAGCAAAAGCACAAGCAATGCAGTAAAAATAAAATACACATGGAAGTGGGCTCATGATCAAAAGTTGGAAGATGCAATTAGTGAAAATAAGGAGGCAAATATGGGCAATAACATACCATACCTGAGACTGGTAATTATTATTTTTAGTTGAGATGTAATTGACATGCAACATTGTATCAAGGTTTGGTGTACAACATGGTGGTTTGATATATGCATATATTGCAAAATGGTCACCATAATAACTTTAGTTAACATCCAACACCACAACTACATTTTTGTGTGTGTAATGAGAACTTAGCAACTATTTTCTTAGCAACTTTCAAATGTACACTACAGTGTTGTTACTATAGTCCCCATGCTTTATATTTACATCATGTGTGCATGCTAAGTCGCTTCAGTCATGTCTGACTCTTTGTAACCCCTTGGACTGTAGCCTGCCAGGCTCCTCTGTCCATGGGATTCTCCAGCGAAGAACACTGGAGTGGGTTGTCATGCCCTCCTCTAGAGGATCTTCCCCACACAGGGATCAAATCTGCATATCCTGCTGCTCCTGGATTGCAGGCAGATTCTTTACCACTGAGCCACTGGGGAAGCATATTTACATCACCAGGAGTTATTTATCTTATAACTGGAAGTTGATCACTTTCACCCATTTCACCTACCCTCTACCCCTGCCTCTGGCAATCACTAAATAATTCTTATCTTCAGAAAGGAGAGAATTCTACCAAGTCTTTAGATGATGTCCTGAAAACCAAAAGAAAATTTTCATGTGACAGTTACATTGGTGACATTAAATGGTATTGCAAAAGTTCTTACAGATATATTTATTACAAATGCCAGAGCAAATCTCATGTGCCTATTCTCAAAAACAAAGAGTTTGAAGGAGTTAGCTGCCCCCTCTTCTGTGGTAGACTGAATACCCCTCACCCATCAAAGGGTGTTCATATCCTAATTCCCAGAACCTGTAGACATGTTGCCTTGTGTGATGAAAGGCACTTCACTGATGTGATTAAACTCAGGATTTTTCAGATGGGGAGGTTATCCTGTATTATCCAGGTGGACCCAGTGTAGTTGTATAAGGATGATGCAGAGGGGCAAGACTCAGAGAAGGGGATGGGATGACAGAAGCAGAGGTCAGAGTGAAGCTAGAGAGGAATCATGAGCCAAGGGATGCAAGTGCCCTCTAGAAAAGGGAAGAAAATGGATAGGAGCCTCCAGGAGAGACGCTGACAGCTTAATTTCAGAGCTTCTCACCTCCGGAACTGTGAGGCAATGAACTGGTGTTGGTTTAAGCCCTTACATTACCGTTTGTTACAGCAGCTGTAGGAAACTAGCACATCCTCCTCCCTTCCTTCATGTGAGCTCAAGACTAACTGGGAACCAGAATAGGAGTCAAGAAATGGGAGGTGAAAATATCCCTGGGCTGGACATTTTCCCTTTGTCCCTCAAGTGTGCCCCACTATCCTCCACTCACTCTGTGCCCTGGGAAGCTGACCTGTATGAATCTCACCAAGAGCATCCTCTTCCCTCTGCCTTCCTAAGGGCCTGGGCAGAGTGGGACCTCACATGAGAGCTTAGGGAGAAGAGTGCCAGTAGGGTATTTACCTTTCACCCCAGCTCTGTCCCTGTGGGGTTGTGATGGGTAAGCCTGAGCTTTCAGCTCTGTTCCTGACCAGCAGCCTTTCCACATAGCCCAAAGCTCGCTGTGTTCCCTCCCCGCAAGTAGTGAGAATGGGGCCCTATTGTTACCAGCTGTGTTACCTTGTGGGTCCTTTGCACAGTTTCTCGATTAACTCCCTGCAAGCTGTCCTAATGTGCGTGTCTTAGTCCATTTGGGCTGCAGTGACAAAACTACCATACTCTGGGTGGCTTATAGACAACAGAAATTGATTTCTCACAGTTCTGGAGGCGGGAAGTCCAAAATCAAGGCATCAGCTGATTCTGTGTCTGGTGAGAGCATACTTCTTCATTCATAGATGGCTTCCTTTTTTGCTATGTACTCATGTAGAAGAAGGGTGAGGGAACACTCTGAAGCCTCTTAGAAGGGCACTGAGCCCATTCACAAGAGCTTTGCCCTCACCACCAAATCACCTCCCGAAGGGCTCTCTCCAAATACCATTGCACTGGGGGTTAGGTTCAATGTATGAAATGTTGTTGCCCAGAAAATCCCGTGGACAAAAGAGCCTGGCAGGATACAGTCCATGTGGTCACAAAAGAGTTGGGCACAACTGAGTGGCTAAACAACAACAATGAATTTTTTTATAGTGTATGACATCTGTTTCTTGGTGGGACCATGGACTGATACATCCCCTTTCTTATAAAGCTGATTATCAGTGCATATTGCTTGAGAGTGTGGGGAGGGGTGCTGGCTGGTATTAGGAGCTGGGTCCCAGAAGGCACTAGACAGTCTTGCACATGTCTCTGTAGGCACCTGGAACCTGCCACTTCTCTGCAGGCAGATAGATCCCACAGCCAGCTGAGCCTACCTGTTCCTTCTCTCAAGATCTCCATTTGGAAAAACCACATATCCTCCCCTTGGAGAAGTGAGTGTGGAAGTGGAGGGAGCATGGAGTGTTACTCTTCTAGAAATGCCTTTCCCCAGTGGAAAGGTGTAGTCTGATACCTCCCAGCTTCTGCCTATGGGAAAGCAGAATTCAAGGCAGGAAACATTGCATCATAAAAGACTACCATTCGATATTGATAACTATGGGTTGAATGATGTCACCCTAAACTCACATATTGAAAACAACGCCCAGTATCTCAGAAGGTGATCTTGTTTGGGAATAGGTTCTTTGCAGAGATAATCAAGGTAAAATTAGGTCATTAGAGTGGACCCTAATCCAATATGATGGGTGACCCATGAAAAAGAGCAATTTGGACATAGAGCGGTGCTGAGCATTGAAGACTATGTGAAGAGATCCAGGGTGAAGATTGTTGTTCATTTGCTAAGTTGTGTCCAACTCTTTGTGACCCTATGGACTGCAGCACACGAGGCTTCCTTGTCCTTCACCACCTCCCAAAGTTTGTTCAAACTCATGTCCATTGAGTTGCTGATGCCATCCAACCATCTCATCCTCTGTTGTTCCCTTCTTCTCCTGGCCTCAAGCTTTCCCAGCATCGGAGTCTTTCCTAATGACTCAGCTGTTCGCATCAAGTGGCCAAAGTATTGGAGCTTCAGCTTCAGCATAAGTCTTTCCAATGACTATTCATGGTTAATTTCTTTTTGGATTGACTGGTCTGATCTCCTTGCTGTCTGCTGCTGCTGCTGCTAAGTTGCTTCAGTCGTGTCCAACTCTGTGCAATTCAATAGACGGCAGCCCACCAGGCTCCCCTGTCCCAGAGATTCTCCAGGCAAGAACACTGGAGTGGGTTGCCATTTCCTTCTCCAACGCATGAAAGTGAAAACTGAAAGTGAAGTTGCTCAGTCATGTCTGACTCTTAGGGACCCCATGGGCTGCAGTCCACCAGGCTCCTCCATCCATGGGATTTTCCAGGCAAGAGAACTGGAGTGGGTTGCCAATGCCTTCTCCTTGCTGTCTGGCCATCTGTAAACCAGAGTGAGGCCTGGGTCACACCTTTCCCTGATAGCCATTCGAAGGAATCAACCCTGCTGACACCTTGATTTTGAACTTCCAGCCTCCAGATTGTGACACAAAGAATTATTGATTAAGCTCCGCGGTCCATGGTACTTTGCTATGGCAGCCTCAGCAAACCAATACAGGCAACATTCACAAGTATGTAATTCTGTGCCAAATAACATTGTGACAATATATATAAAGGAAAAGACTACTAGAACTTCCTTAATGAATGTACGGAAGTACTGAGTAACACTGAGAGGGTACGTACCAGGGAGACTTGACCTAGGGCCTCAGACACCTAGGCAGTTAATGGTTGGGCTTCAAGGTGCCTGAATGTCGTGATCAGGCTAACAGTTACATCTTGTGTCAGATGCTGGCACTCAGCAACCTCCTCACACTTCTAAGCTCTCTCTTGTGTCCAGGGGGCTAGATTCAGGGAAATGGCATTTCCTAGACTCTCCTTCCAGCAATGCTCCAGTTTGCCAAAGAGAACCTTCCTGTAAGATTTGGAAGGCAGCTAGAGGCCATTCTTCTCAGCGGAAGTCAAGTACAGGCACGTGAGAATCAGCAGGTAAAAGGCCTGTTTTGCCTATGGCTCCAGGTGGCCTCCAGAAGGTCAATCACTCCTACATTGCAGAAATCAACAGCTGTGGTTTCCTGCGACACATGCAGTTTGGTTTATAGAAAGCCTCCCCCTCCCCTGACCTTTGCTCCCTTGACCCTCCCAACAGTTTCCCGAATTTCCAATTTCCTATATTAAATCTCTTCCTCTTGGGGGAAGAAAGGCTGTGTAGCAGAAAAAAAAAATCCCATGAATTTGCCAAACTTCATTTTATTTTCATCCTAGGTATGTGGAAGGTTTGCACTTCCCAGTCTCACATGCATTTAGGTGGAACCATCTGAATGTGTTCTGGCCATTGGAATGTATTTCCACACCTGACCCTTAAATTCTTCTCTATGAACATCCTCTTCTCAGGCTCCTGGTGAGGTAGAGAGCATGCAGTGGAGGGTGAAGCAGGGTAAGAGCCTGGGGATGGTAGACAAACAGATGTAAGGCATGTGGATCCTACAGTTACCATGCAGTATGGCTGTTCCCCAGACACCCAAAGATCTAGGCTGTCAGAGGGAAATAAGTCTTTATCAAGATCTGAGATATGAGGGTCATTTGTTAAAGCAGCTAGTATTACTTACCCTAGTTAATATATCCAGGAAATGTAAAATGATTCTATATTTATCCTTATCTATCCCCTCATTCTCTTTGTACTTTTGTGTGATTTCCAGACAAATAAGGGAGAGAATACTTAAAATACACTGCCACATTCATGCCATAAGTTCTGCATCTGTATTAAATTTTTTGGCCATCAAATGTTTTAATGTTTAAAAACCTCAGTGGTAACAGAATTTTCAGTCTCTCTCACAAGAGTCAAAATATTTGTATTTTCTATTTTTTTGGGTGAAATTCAGGTATTTCTGTTTTGACAGGGAAGTCTTCCATTTTCAAAATCGTTGCCATACAGTTTCTTGTATTATAAGAGGAACTTTCTAAGAATAAGAGAATAGATGACAAATTTCACTGCACAAAAATTGTGGACATCAGCACAGAAAAATGCCAGAAAGTCAAAAGGTAAACAACCAGAAAAAAAAAGTCTGCAAGCATACAACAATGGCACAGCTCTTTTGCGACCCCATGGACTGTAGCTTCCCAGGTTCTTCTGTCCATGGGATTTACCAGGCAAGAACACTAGAGTGGGTTGCCATTTCCTTCTCCAGGGGATCTTCCTGACTCAGGGGATCGAACCCATATCTCCTGCTTGGCAGGCAGATTCTTTACCATTGAGCCACCTGGGAAGCCCCAACAACAACATATCAGTTCAGTTCAGTTGCTCAGTCGTGTCTGACTCTTGGTAACCCCTGACTGCAGCATACCAGACTTCCCTGTCCATCACCAACTCCCGGACCTTGCTCAAATTCACGTCCATCAAGTCAGTGATGCCATCCAACCATCTCATTTTCTGTTGTTCTCTCATCCTCTGATGCTGAAGCCAAAGCTTCAGTGCATTGGCTACTTGATGTATGGCAAAGCCAGTGGAGTATTGTAAAGTAAAATAAAGTAAAAAAAAAAAAAGAAAAAAAAGAAAAAGACCCTTATGCTGGGAAAGATTGAAGGCAGGAGGAGAAGATGACTGAGGATGAAAAACAACATATAGTAAAGTAATATAAAGAATATTTATAATTCAATGCAAAAAGATAAACATATATCAACAGGAAAATATATAAAGGGTAAGAACACACAAAATCGATTCATAATGAAACCATAAGGAAAGAAATCAACCAATAGAATACAAAACAATGATCTACTTCATCAGAGTCAAAGAAATACTAACTAAAACAATGCTGAGAGATAATTTTAAAAAGACATCAAAGTTGACCAAATCGAAACATAGTGATAATTTGCAGTATTGGTGAGAGAACTGGAAAAAATATCATTCTGGGGTTTAGTTTGGATAGGAGTGTAAATTGATACAATTCTCTGAAGGGTAACATGTTCAGTTCAGTTCAGTTCAGTTGCCCAGTCATGTCTGACTCTTTGCGACCCCATGATTTGCAGCACACCAGGCTCCCTGTCCATTACCAACTCCCGGAGTTCACTCAAACTCTTGTCCATTGAGTCGGTGATGCCATCCAGCCATTTCATCCTTTGTCGTCCCCTTCTCCTCCTGCCCCCAATCCCTCCCAGCATCAGAGTCTTTTCCAATGAGTCAACTCTTTTTATGAGGTGGCCAAAGTATTGGAGTTTCAGCTTTAGCATCAGTCCTTCCAAGGTACACCCAGGACTGATCTCCTTTAGAATGCACTGGTTGGATCTCTTTGCAGTCCAAGGGACTCTCAAGAGTCTTCTCCAACACCACAGTTCAAAAGCATCAATTCTTTGCTGCTCAGCTTTCTTCACAGTCCAACTCTCACATCCATACATGACCACTGGAAAAACCATAGCCTTGACTAGGTGTACCTTTGTTGGCAAAGTAATGTCTCTGCTTTTCAATATGCTATCTAGGTTGGTCATAACTTTTCTTCCAAGGAGTAATTGTCTTTTAATTTCATGGCTGCAGTCACCATCTGCAGTGATTTTGGTGTATCAAAAGTTTGAACATGTTTTTATATTTGGCCCATAAGTTCCACATTTAGAGATTTATTCCAGAAAAATAATTGACAGTTACAAAAAGATTTAGGAAAAACCACAGACAATGTAGATATCTAACAATAGGGAGTTGGTGTTAAATTAGAGTACATACAAAAGATGGAATAATGAAATATTCTATAGCCACTGAAAATTATGTAACAGAATTTCTTTTATTGGCATGGAAAATTATTGAGTGAAAGAACAGTTTCCAAAGGACATATCCCATCTCCCATTTAAACATGCACACACACACACACACACACACACAAGCTGGATTAGACCCAAGTTTTGTGGGGCTTGGGCAATTTTCAGTTTTCTTAAAAAATTGCAACACTGTGAATACAATTCAGATTTAAAAGTAAATATATATTTAGAATGAGAAAAGAAAGAAGAGCAAACTGCAAATTACCACCAACATCACGAAAATCCAGAGAGTATTTTTTAAATGTCTACACATTTTTTCCCTATAGGCAAGTGACACGGAAGCTTAAGCTGCTAGTAGGAGAAAAGTCAGAATGGTGTTATATCGAAACGAATGTGTATTACTTGTGGAATTAAAAAAAAAAAGGGTGTTTTCGAAATCAGCAATTCTGAATAGCTGATAGACTACTTTTTACCATCCTGGGGGGGTGGGGGCGTGGTGGGGTTTCCCATCCAGGCCCTACAGTGACTTGACTGAACAGAAACAACTCAGCAGGCACTCCCAGCTCATTGCATAACAGGCAGCCGGCTTACAAATCTGTGTCAGGCCTAGGATTCACTTTATGACAAATGTAAAAAGTAGTCTATCAGCTATTCAGAATTACTGATTTCTAAAGCATCCTTTTTTTTTTTTTTTTTAAATTCCACAAGTAATACAGGCTCTGCCATTGCAAGGCTTCACCATTAAGAGTCCCTCTCTTCCTTCTGGAGAGAGCATGGAGATCACGTGGACAATCTACGGCTGGGCATGAGAATGATGGGAGCATGGCTCACACCGCCTGGCCAGAACACGTCATGTGGTCACTCCAGGAGCAGCAGGGGCTAGCATAAGGGTTACCACCTTACCCTCCGCAGGGAAAGTGAAGGTGTTTGGAGAAGACGCAATGTTTTAAAGTCTACTTTGTTTGATATGAGTATTGCTACCATAGCTTTTTTCCACTTCCATTTTCATGAAACATCTTTTACTATCCTCTTACTTTCAGTCTCTGTGTGTCTTTACCTCTGAAGTCGGTCTCTTGCAAACAGCATATAGATGGGTCTTAAAAATTTTTTAAAATCATCCACCTTATGTCTTGATTGAACCATTTAGTCCATTGACATTTAAATAATTATTCTTCGGCATGTACTTACTGTCATTCTGTTACTTGTTTTCTGGTTGTGTTTGTTGTTCTTTTCTCTTCTTCTTTCAGCTTCTTCCCTTGTGATTTAATGATTTGATTTAGTGGTATACTTGTTTTCCTCTCTCTCTCCTTTTTGGGTATTTTGTAGATTTTTGCTTTGTGGGTATCATGGGGTTTATATATGAGGACCTATAGCTGTATCTGTTTGTTTTAAATTAATAATCATTTAAGTTTAAAATAATTCTAAAATATCTACTTCTCTTTTCCATGTTTTGTGCTGTTGATATCATATTTTATATCTTCATGTCTATCCCTTGATTGTTTATTGTAGTTATAGTTGATTTTACAATTCTTGTCTTTTAATCTTCATATGGGTTTTTTCAAGTTGTTAATCCACAGCCTTTACTATATATTTGCCTTTACTAGTTCAATTTTTCCTTTCCTATAAATTCTTACTCTTGTTATAGCCTTTTCTTTTTCACTTAGAGAAGAGCCATTAATATTGCTTGTATGGTTGATTTAGTATTGATGAACTCTTCTAGATTTTGCTTGTCTGAGTTCTCTTTCCTTCAATTCTGAGTCATAACTTTGTTGGTTAGAATATTTTAAGTTATAAGTTTTTCTCTTTCAGCACTTTAAATATGTCATGCCATTCCCTTTTTATCTGCAAAATTTCTGCAGAGAAATCAGCTGATAGCCTCATGGGAATTCTCTTGTATGTGAGTCTTTGGTTTTCTTCTACTGCCTTTAGAGTTTTCTCTTTACCCTTAAATTTTGCCATTTTAATTATGCTATGTCTTGGTGTGGGTCTCTTTGGGTTCATCTTGTTTCACAGCCTCTGTGCTTTCTGTACATTATCTGTTTCCTTCTAGGTTTGGAAAATTTTTAGCCATAATTTTAACACATGTATTTTCAGTCCCATTCTCTCTCTTTTCTCTATGGGATGCCTATAGTTTAAGTGTTGTCATGCTTAATATTATCCCAAAGTTTCCTTAAACTTTTAATTTTAAAAAAAATTTGACCATGCCACATGGCTTATGGGATCTTAGTTCCCCAACTAGGGATTGAATCCACACCCTTGCCAGTGAAAGCATAGCATCCTAACCACTGGGACACCAGCGAATTCCCTTACATTTGTTTTAATTTTTGCTGTTCTGAGTGTGTGTTTTCTAGTATTCTATCTTCCAGGTTACTTATGCCTTCTTTCGATGGCACCCCACTCCACCACTCTTGCTGGAAAATCCCATGGATGGAGGAGCCTGGTAGGCTGCAGCCCATGGGGTCACGAAGAGTCGGACATGGCTGAATGACTTCACTTTCACTTTTCACTTTCATGCACTGGAGAAGGAAATGGCAACCCACTCCAGTGTTTTTGCCTGGAGAATCCCAGGGACGGGGGAGCCTGATGGGCTGCCGTCTATGGGGTCGCACAGAGTCGGACACGACTGAAGTGATTTAGCAGCAGCAGCAGCAGCAGCAGCAGTAGCAGTTCATTTCCTTGTGGAGGTTTTTCACTTCAGTTATTGTATTCTTCAGTTCCGACTGGTTCTTTCTAAATTTTCGAATTTCTCATTAAAATCCTCACTGTGCTCATCTATTCTTTTCTCTAATTTAGTTAGAATTCTTATTACTAATGTTTTGGGTTCTTTATCTAATAAATTATTTATTTCTGTTTCATTAGTTGTTTTTTCGGGAGTTTTCTCCTGCTCTCTCAATTGAGACAAATTCTTCCATCTCTGCATTTTCCTTGTTTCTCTGTCTCTAAGGAATTAGGTAAAACAGTTACCTATAGTGGTCTTGAAACTGTTCTTATGTTGGAATGTCCCTATACAATCTGTGCAGTCCTTGTGGCTTTGGTGAGAGAGTTAGATTTGACGTTAACACAAGTCACATTTTCCTCATGATATACTGGCCACTACCCTAGATGGGAGGCAGGGGTTGAAGGAGGTGGGGATTCACTTCTGCTCAGTGCCCATCACTGCCCTGCTAGGGGTGGGGTCAGGTCCCAAGTTACTGCAACAGGAGCTTGAGGGTTAGGTCCAAGCTGGCTTAGGTCCCTTTACGTGTGTGCTCTTCCCCTTTCTGGTGCTGGCATCCTCTGCCCCGATGGGGAGCAGTGCTGGAAGGGCTGGTGTGGGTTCAGTGAAGTTGGGGCACAAAGTGTGGTGGTCTGGCCACTATCAGAGATCTGCTCAACCTCTGAGAGGCCTCCTGTACAGTTGCCAGTAGTGGCTATTCCCTCCCTGTTCAGATGATGCTTATCGTTTGAGCCACCACAAGGATCTCTGCTTTTGGCAGTGGAGGAAACCTGTATAGCTATTACATAATGAGACCAATAATATTATAGGCACAATGTTGAGCAAAAGAAGCTAATAACAAAAAGTACATACTGCATTAAAAAAAAGTATGTTTGATTCCACTAAGTTCAATAAGGGAAAAATTAATCAATGGTGATAGAATAGTGATTACCTTTGGGAGTATATTGATGGGAAGGAGCCATCTGAAGTACTAGAACAATTGTATGTTATGATCTGTTGGTGAGTGTATTCATGTTGAGTTATGCAATTAAAATTTGTACTCTTTGCAACCTTAATAAAAAAAGAAAATATAAGGAAAAGTAATGTCTGACTTAAAGAAAGCACTTTGTAAACGCTTAAGACACAGGATATTTCCAGGGAGTCTATATGTCTGTTCAAAACTGCTTTGGTCTGAATTGAATGTTTGTGCTCATCCACCTACACACACCACACCACAAATTCCTATGTTGAAAACTTAATCTCCAAGATGATAATATTAGAAGATGGAGGCCTTTGGGAGTTAAGTCATGAAGGCAGAGATTTTATAGACAGGTTTAGTATCAGTTATGAAACCATGGAGAGCTAGCTTGCCCCTTCTACCATGTGAGAATACAACCATATGTCTACAAACCATACATCTACAAAACCAGGCCCTCATCTGACCATGCCTGGCACCCCAATCTAAGGTTTTGAGTCATCAGCACCATGAGTGGTTGTTTATAAGTTCCCCAGTCTATGGTATTTTGCTGTTGTTTAGTCGATAAGTTGTGTCTGACTCTCTGGGATCCCATGGACTGTAGCCCACAGGCTCCTCTGTCCATGGAATTTTCCAGGCAAGGATACAGGAGTGGGTTGCCATTTCCTCCTCTGGGGGACTTTTCTGACCCAGGGATCTAAACTGCATCTCCTGCATTGGCAGGCAGATTCTTTACCAAAGAGCCAATAAGGAAGCTAGTATTTTGTTCAGTTCAGTTCAGTCAGTCACTCAGTCATGTCTGACTCTTTGCAACCCCATGGACTGCAGCATGCCAGACCTCCCTGTCCATCACCAACTCCTGGAGTTTACTCAAACTCATGTCCATTGAGTCGATGACGCCATCCAACAATCTCATCTTCTGTCGTCCCCTTCTCCTCCTGCCTTCAATCATTCCCAGCATCAGGGTCTTTTCCAATGAGTCAGTTCTTCATATCAGGTGGCCCAAGTACTAGAGTTTCAGCTTCAGCATCAGTCTTTCCAATGCATATTCAGGACTGATTTCCTTTAGGATGGACTGGTTGGATCTCCNCTCCCTGTTCAGATGATGCTTATCGTTTGAGCCACCACAAGGATCTCTGCTTTTGGCAGTGGAGGAAACCTGTATAGCTATTACATAATGAGACCAATAATATTATAGGCACAATGTTGAGCAAAAGAAGCTAATAACAAAAAGTACATACTGCATTAAAAAAAAGTATGTTTGATTCCACTAAGTTCAATAAGGGAAAAATTAATCAATGGTGATAGAATAGTGATTACCTTTGGGAGTATATTGATGGGAAGGAGCCATCTGAAGTACTAGAACAATTGTATGTTATGATCTGTTGGTGAGTGTATTCATGTTGAGTTATGCAATTAAAATTTGTACTCTTTGCAACCTTAATAAAAAAAGAAAATATAAGGAAAAGTAATGTCTGACTTAAAGAAAGCACTTTGTAAACGCTTAAGACACAGGATATTTCCAGGGAGTCTATATGTCTGTTCAAAACTGCTTTGGTCTGAATTGAATGTTTGTGCTCATCCACCTACACACACCACACCACAAATTCCTATGTTGAAAACTTAATCTCCAAGATGATAATATTAGAAGATGGAGGCCTTTGGGAGTTAAGTCATGAAGGCAGAGATTTTATAGACAGGTTTAGTATCAGTTATGAAACCATGGAGAGCTAGCTTGCCCCTTCTACCATGTGAGAATACAACCATATGTCTACAAACCATACATCTACAAAACCAGGCCCTCATCTGACCATGCCTGGCACCCCAATCTAAGGT
Source organism: Neotragus pygmaeus (assembly GCA_006410875.1). Taxonomy (NCBI): domain Eukaryota; kingdom Metazoa; phylum Chordata; class Mammalia; order Artiodactyla; family Bovidae; genus Neotragus; species Neotragus pygmaeus. The sequence goes on along the minus strand of SJYV01051883.1, from coordinate 1,182,740 downwards.
TTTGAGTCATCAGCACCATGAGTGGTTGTTTATAAGTTCCCCAGTCTATGGTATTTTGCTGTTGTTTAGTCGATAAGTTGTGTCTGACTCTCTGGGATCCCATGGACTGTAGCCCACAGGCTCCTCTGTCCATGGAATTTTCCAGGCAAGGATACAGGAGTGGGTTGCCATTTCCTCCTCTGGGGGACTTTTCTGACCCAGGGATCTAAACTGCATCTCCTGCATTGGCAGGCAGATTCTTTACCAAAGAGCCAATAAGGAAGCTAGTATTTTGTTCAGTTCAGTTCAGTCAGTCACTCAGTCATGTCTGACTCTTTGCAACCCCATGGACTGCAGCATGCCAGACCTCCCTGTCCATCACCAACTCCTGGAGTTTACTCAAACTCATGTCCATTGAGTCGATGACGCCATCCAACAATCTCATCTTCTGTCGTCCCCTTCTCCTCCTGCCTTCAATCATTCCCAGCATCAGGGTCTTTTCCAATGAGTCAGTTCTTCATATCAGGTGGCCCAAGTACTAGAGTTTCAGCTTCAGCATCAGTCTTTCCAATGCATATTCAGGACTGATTTCCTTTAGGATGGACTGGTTGGATCTCCCTGCTGTCCAAGGGACTCTCAAGAGTTTCCTCCAATGCCACAGTTCAAAAGCATCAATTCTTTGGTGCTCAGCTTTCTTTATAGTTAAATTCTCACAGCCATACATGACTACTGGAAAAACCATAGCTTTGATTAGATGGACCTTTGTTGGCAAAGTAATGTCTCTGCTTTTTAATATGCTGTCTAGGTTGGTCATAGCTTTTCTTTCTAGGAGCAAGCGTCTTTTAATTTCATGGCTGCAATCCCCATCTGCAGTGATTTTGGAGCCCTCAAAAATAGTCTGACCCTGTTTCCACTGTTTCCCCATCTATTTCCCATGAAGTAATGGGGCCAGATGCCATGATCTTAGTTTTCTGAATGTTGAGTTTAAGTCAACTTTTCCACTCTCCTTTTCACTTTCATCAAGAGTCTCTTTAGTTCCTCTTCACTTTCTGCCATAAGGGTGGGGCCATCTGCATATCTGAGGTTATTGATGTTTCTCCCACAAATCTTGATTCCAGCTTGTGCTTCTTCCAACCCAGCATTTCTCATGACGTACTCTGCATAGAAGTTAAATAAGCAGGGTGACAATATACAGCCTTGATGTACTCCTTTTCCTATTTGGAGCCAGTCTTGTTCCATGTCCAGTTCTAACTGTTACTTCCTGACCTGCATATAGGTTTCTCAAGAGGCAGGTCAGGTGGTCTGGTATTCCCATCTCTTTATGAATTTTCCAGTTTGTTGTGATCTACAAAGTCAAAGGCTTTGGCATAGTCAGTAAAGCAGAAATAGATGTTTTTCTGGCACTCTCTTGCTTTTTTGATGACCAACAGATATTGGCAATTTGGTCTCTGGTTCTTCTGCCTTTTCTAAATCCAGCTTGAACACCTGGAAGTTCATTGTTCATGTGCTGCTGAAGCCTGGCTTGGAGAGTTACTTTGCTAGCCTGTGAAATGAATGCAGTTGTGTGGTAGTTTGAGCATTCTTTGGCATTGCCTTTCTTTGGGATTGGAATGAAAACTGACCTTTTCCAGTCCTGTGGCCACTGCAGCCTAAATGAACTAAGATGATACCCATACCTGGAGAGGCCCATTAACTTTGTATTTTACAAAAGTGAAAAGTTGCAGGATATAAAATCAACACTCAGAAATCCCTTGCATTCCTATACACTAATAATGAGAAAGTAGAAAAAGAAATTAAAGAAACAATTCCATTCACCATTGCAACAAAAAGAATAAAATACTTAGGAATATACCTACCTAAAGAAACTAAAGACCTATACATCGAAAACTATAAAACGCTGATGAAAGAAATCAAAGAGGACACTAATAGATGGAGAAATATACCATGTTCATGGATTGGAAGAATCAATATAGTGAAAATGAGTATACTACCCAAAGCAATCTACAGATTCAATGCAATCCCTATCAAGCTACCAGCGGTATTTTTCACAGAACTAGAACAAATAATTTCAAGATTTGTATGGAAATACAAAAAACCTCGAATAGCCAAAGCAATCTTTAGAAAGAAGAATGGAACTGGAGGAATCAACCTGCCTGACTTCAGGCTTTACTACAAAACCACAAGTACGTCTACTACAAGCCACATCAAGACAGTATGGTACTGGCACAAAGAGGAATATAGATCAATGGAACAAAATAGAAAGCCCAGAGATAAATCCATGCACCTATGGATACCTTATCTTCCACAAAGGAGCTAAGAATATACAATGGATTAAAGACAATCTCTTTAAAAAGTGGTGCTGGGAAAACAGGTCAACCACTTGTAAAAGAATGAAACTAGAACACTCTCTAACACCATACACAAAAATAAACTCAAAATGGATTAAAGATCTAAACATAAGACCAGAAACTATAAAACTCCTAGAGGAGAACATAAGCAAGACACTCTCCAACATAAATCACTGGAGGATCCTCTATGACCCACCTCCCAGAATATTGGAAATAAAAGCAAAAATAAACAAAATGGGACCTAATTAAAATTAAAAGCTTCTGCACAACAAAGGAAACTATAAGCAAGGTGAAAAGACAGCCTTCAGAATGGGAGAAAATAATAGCAAATGAAGCAACTGAAAAACAGCTAATCTCAAAAATATATAAGCAACTCCTGCAGCTCAATTCCAGAAAAATAAACGACCCAATCAAAAAATGGGCCAAAGAACTAAATAGACATTTCTCCAAAGAAGACATACAGATGGCTAACAAACACATGAAAAGACGCTTAACATCACTCATTATCAGAGAATTGCAAATCAAAAGCACAATGAGGTACCATTTCATGCCAGTCAGAATGGCTGCGATCCAAAAGTACAAGCTTAAATGTTGGAGAGGATGTGGAGAAAAGGGAACTCTTTTACACTGTTGGTGGGAATGCAAACTAGTACAGTCACTATGGAGAACAGTGTGGAGATTCCTTAAAAAACTGGAAATAGAACTGCCTTATGACCCAGAAATCCCACTGCTGAGCATACACACCGAGGAAACCAGAATTGAAAGAGACACATGTACCCCAATGTTCATT
>SJYV01051883.1:1157425-1177611 GCA_006410875.1 Neotragus pygmaeus | reverse complement strand
TTACTTTACAATATTGTATTGGTTTTGCCACACATCAACATGAATCCGCCACAGGTATACACATGTTCCCCATCCTGAACCCCCCTCCCTCCTCCCTCTCCATACCATCCCTCTGGGTCGTCTCAGGGCACCAGCCCCAAGCATCCAGTATCATGCATTGAACCTGGACTGGCTATTCATTTCATATATGATATTATACATGTTTCAATGCCATTCTCCCAAATCATCCCACCCTCTCCCTCTCCCACAGAGTCCAAAAGACTGTTCTATACATCTGTGTATCTTTTGATGTCTCATATACAGGGTTATCGTTACCATCTTTCTAAATTCCATATATATGCGTTAGTATACTGTATTGGTGTTTTTCTGTCTTGCTTCACTCTGTATTGGTTAGAGCTTTTGTTAAGTATTCACAGTTTTAAATCACAACTGAAGAGCACAGAGGTTTATATAACCATGTAAAAAAAGATGGGAAACAAGATCAACTTCTAATGACCTTGCTTTTTTTTACAAAAGAAATTTTTATGTATGCATTGCCTATTTTATTTTTTTCTTCATTCTTTTTTAAAATATATATTTATTTTAATTGGAGGTTAAATTATTTTACAATATTGTATTGGTTTTGCCATACATCAACATGAATCCTCCACAGGTATACACGTGTTCCCCATCCTGAACCCCTCTCCCTCCTCCCTCCCCATACCATCTCTCTGGGTCATCCCAGTGCACCAGCCCCAAGCATCCTGTATCATGCATAGATCCTGGACTGGTGATTTGTTTCATATTTGAAATTATACATGTTTCAATGCCATTCTCCCAAATCATCCGACCCTCTCCCCAATCCCACAGAGTAAAAGACTGTTCTATACATCTGTGTCTCTTTTGCTATCTCACATACAGGGTTATCATTACCATCTTTCTAAATTCCATATATATGTGTTAATATACTGTATTGGTGTTTTTCTTTCTGGCTTACTTCACTCTGAGTAATAGGATCCAGTTTCATCCACCTCATTAGAACTGATTCAAATGTATTCTTTTTAATGGCTGAGTAATACTCCATCGTGTATATGTACCACAGCTTTCTTATCCATTCATCTGCCGATGGACATTCTTTTTTTAAATTGAAGTGTGGTTTATTTACAGTATTGTGCCAGTCTCTGCTGTAGAGCAAGTGACTTAGTTATACATATGTGTATAGCTGATTAACAATGTTGTGACAGTTTCAGGTGAACAGCAAAGGGACTCTGCCAGACATAATACATGTATCTATTCTCCCCTGAATTCCCCCTCAATCCAGACTGTCACATAACATTGAGCAGAGTTCCCTGTGCTACACAGTAAGTCCTTGTTGATTATTTAAGTATAGCCACGTGTATATGTCCATCACAATCTCCCTGTCTCTTCCTCTTATCCTTCTAAGCTTGGTCTCTAAGTTTGTGAGTCTCTTTCTGTTTTGCTTCTGATCTCACCCTTCATCCTTCCTATCCCTCTTCTTTATTAGATACTGTCGAGCACTTCTGCTGTCTTGCATACTTTCTCTCATTTGAGTTTTCATAGGGTCGATTCACCCTCCTGCCTTCTTCTCCTCCTCATCACTCCACTCTCCTCCCATTTAACTGTGGACATAACACATGTTTGTTGCTCAGCCTTCTTTTCGATTATTCCTTACTTGGAGAGTGTGGCTTTGACTATCAGATGAATGACTCTTTGAAGGAGTTGTCTTATTTCAAAGATGGAAATTATTATTGATTTTGATCTAGAAATATGGCTCAAGTATATTGATTTTAATAACTATTATGTAGAGATGACAATAGGATAAATAGGACTAGTAAATATTTAGTAATAAATTTACTGGTCAACAGGACAAGTAAATAAGTATGACTAGTAAATCACTAGAAAAGAAAATAATAGGTAAAAGAGACTAACAATAAAAGTCAATGAAACAAAAGTTAGAATTATAGAGAAGGAAAGGGAAATAGCAAGAAGCATAAAAACAGAAAGCATATAAAATTATAGTAATCAGACATATCACTTAGAGTAATTATTATTAATGCTGCAAATGTCCTTGTTATATGACAACATTCCTGGGCTGAGTCCTAATTTAAAAATCTGAATGTTGCTATTTACATATAATAGGTACTCCTAAATGACTAGACAGTTCAGAATATAGGAATGAGGTTGACTTTTCTATAAAAGTATGTATAATGTGTGAAGAGAGAAGATATAATTTCTATAATCAATGAAAATTGACAAGTCTTTAAGAGAAGTACTGATAGTCTATAAAAATATACTGGATCCTAGGAGAGATCATCTAAAGGGAGTACACTTTCTTAAAAGAGAAGAAAACCCCAGAAAAAATCAGAAGCATTGGGAAAATATCATGAAAATCAAATCAGTCTTGTATGTTCTTTGAAAACATAGAGATGTGATGTGGCACTGATAAATGAGAGATGATAAATATAGTGTTACAATTAAACACATTACTGCTTAGGATACGGCAAAATTAGAAATATTTTTTATGCATAAACCTGTTATTCCAAAAAAATTCTGAAGCAAAGTGAGCACAATAGCATGTAGTTTAAAACAAAACTGAATTGCCTTATTAAACTGATAGTGTTAAGAGATTTTAGCTAGTGTTCGTAATGGATTCTTCATTGCTTTTGAATTTTCTATTAAAATGAGAAATATCTAAAATACTTATATTGAAAAATTGCATCAAAAACTGGAAAGCAAATGATAAACAAGAAGAAAAAATAAACTGTATCATGGGACACAAATTGATATCTTTAATGTATCAACATCCCTCACGTAGAGGGGACCATTTTCTCTTCTTCCCAGAATCCTGATAAGGCCATTAAAATAGAATTTTCAGCTGTGTATTAGAAAAATGAAAGAAATTTCTACACTACCTTCTGTCCTCCTCAAGACTTCAGTGACATTGAGAGAAAGAATTAGGCATGCAAGGCTGCCACCTGACAGGGCTGTCCACCTGTGCTGATGGTGATAAGGTCTAAAGTCCAACTGAACTTTCAGGCCTTGTGCCCTGGAATAGAGCTGGCTTTACCTGGAGGAAGGATTAATTCCAACAAAACTGTGGAATCTAAACCCTGTGCCACAGGGTCTAAATCTACCTAGAGAAGGTGTCTCTGTCTCCAGACTTGACATTGGTGCTGTCTGGGGACTGTGTGGATGTGTGTGGTTTAACCTCTTCTGGGTTCTTTTCTCTTTTCAATCTGCCTACCCCAGAGCCAGGGTATTCTAGTCTCCTCTCCTCCATTTGAGAAGCTTAATAGGGGAGATATTGTCTCCTGAATTGAGGCCTATAGTTTATGCATGTCCTGAAAGGAGGAACTTGTGTTAAGTCTGATTAATTCAGGAGCCACATTTTAGGAATATTGATTAGCATTTGGCTTCTGCATTCTCCAAATTATCTTTGTCAGGAAGAGAGTTTATAGTTAGATTTGACTTCTATATTTTGCGTCTGCTATTCCTCCGGATTAAATTTAAGATATGCATTCACTTGGGCTTCCCAGGTGGGCCTAGTGTTAAAGAACCTGCCTGCCAATGCAGGAAACATAAGAGATATGGGTTCAGTCCCTGGGTAGGGAAAATCCCCTGGAGGAGGGCATGGCAACCCACTCCAGTATTCTTGCCTAGAGAACTCCATGGACAGAGGAGGCTGGGGGCTGCAGTCCATAGGATCACCGGGAGTTGAACACAACTGAAGCGACTTTGCACACATGCACGCATGCATTCTTAGCAGGCCTACTACATTAGTGATGCTTGTCATTCTCAATATATCAACAGTAACATAAAGGACCCAGCATAAAGTAGATAGTCACTATACCTCACTCATGGTCATATGTTTCATTGTGAGCAATTTCTCAGCACTTTTTGGGGGAATGTAGAAAATGAATTGATTTGCTAAGTAAAATTTTATATGTATTTGAATCACCTTGCTGTACATTTGAAATTAACAATTACTGTAACAATAATTTTTGAAATTAACAATTATTTATTATTGTAAATTAACCATATTTCAATAAAAAGTAAAGCTAGCTATAAAGATAATAGTAAAATTAATGCTAGAATTTAAATTTTTGTTTATGCAAAATTACATTAAATAGAAAATAAAAAGCACTATGGCACATAGGAAAAAAAAATAAATCCTTCTTTTCTTTTTTAGCCTTTTACGTATGAAGGTGTTTGTCTTAAAGTTGATGGTGAAACCTGAAACAGAAGTGAAGGTGCCTAAGACTAACCATTCATTTTAAGAGGCAATTAAACTACTGCTCTCAGATCTAGTGAAGATGCTTCCAGAGAACTACTTGGAGAGTTTTTGACATGGTCCCTGACATNAAACAGAAGTGAAGGTGCCTAAGACTAACCATTCATTTTAAGAGGCAATTAAACTACTGCTCTCAGATCTAGTGAAGATGCTTCCAGAGAACTACTTGGAGAGTTTTTGACATGGTCCCTGACATTGGAGGGATGTGGGAACTCACCTCTGACTCAGACCTACAGAGTCTGAAGGGGAGAGTCGGTGCCTGAGCTCTGTTGGCTTGGAGCAGAGTGAGGGGAAAGGGCTCCACTGAAATTTACCACACCTTCTAGCATCTGGTGTGACAAAGGATGCTTGAATTTCCCATGAACTGTGAGGCTCCTGAGGTGGGACTGTATTGGGTTGTTTTGACTGGGACTCCACACAAGAGGAGTGAATCTGGTGGAGGAGTGGACCACAAAAACCAGCGGCTAGAGGGGAAGTTGTAAGAGGCCAGCTGGAGCGGGTATAGCGTACGTCAGAGGAACTATATATGGGTGAGAGATCCCCAGTGATGGAAGTTGTCTCTGAAAAAGCCACAAAAGGCTCCAAGAAAGAAAGAAGTGACATTTAGAACATCCCTCACAGAGAGAATACCTATACCGGAGTATAGCTGTACTGGGAAATAATATTGTATTTACTTTTATTTCTTTCCGTCTCCTCACTCCAGTCTCTGAAAGGTCCCAAAGCATCAGCCAAGTAGTCAAGTAGAAGGTGAAGTGAGGGCTGGAGTTGACTCTAATTATCCCCATCACAGGCTTCCAAGCCTGGAGTAGCCTGGAGAACAGAGGAGAGAGAAGTTTTGCATTCGATGAGAATCAGGTTTTGATTATTATACTAACTAGATTCTTTAATACCTGGCAAAAAGAGGTTATTAAATTTCATTGAATCAAAGATGCCATTGATTATAAGATGTTCCCTTATTTTGTATATCAGGGGGGAAAATCCCTTCCAATTATGACTACATGATGACACTGAGATTCAGAGATGGGATATTAAAATGGAAAAATATGTTCATCTTAGAGTAGATAAAACAGAGCAATATTTTATTATCTGAGAGTGATTAAAAAAGCTATGAGATCTGATTGAAATTTCACGGAAGGGAGGGTAAATGAATTAATAATAGAGCATTCAGAGGAGGACAGTTGTGATAAAAAGTAAACATTTTTCCTGCCTGTACCTGCAGTGTCCAGCTGGTGAAATAAACTAGTTAAACAATGTAATTTCTTTGTCTAATTTCAAGCAAACACACACACACACACACACACACACACACACACACACACGAGCTAAACCTGTCTTTGACAAAAGCCTGAAGAGAAAAGAGGATTAGGCACTGATCCTCTTTATTTTAAGGTTTACTTTCTCCACCTAACATGTATGTAATCTTGCCCATAAAGAGCAGAACACACTCCCCGAGTGCTAACATAGATGCCAGATTTCAGTTGAGATTTTAAGTGGGGATACATGAAAACAATGAAGTATGTTGGATGTTTTTATAATTTCTGAGGACTAACAGGAAAGAATTAGACCTCATGCTGTCAGTAACACATTTGATAACATGGGGAGATTAATAGCATAACTTAAATATCATCTGGCCACACTGCCTCTCAGATGTCTAGATAAACTAAACTGAATCCTCCCAGTTCTATGGACTGTGGAAGCCTGAAGAGCTCTTATTTGCTTTTGTGAATTACTAGAGGATTTTATGTCTCATAGTCCCCTAAGCCTCTGGATCTTATCTATATCAATCTGGATTCTAAACTAGACTCCTGTGGTGGTTTTAGAAGTATGTCCAAAAATTCTTTGACATTTTTTTCTTCAAGAGATGACACTTCATTGGTGGACTGACTGACTTAGTTCTAATGAAATGAATAATGTACGTATGACACTGTATGACACCTGTGTGACCAGATAGTAAAGCACATGGCTTCCTTCCTGCCCTCTCTCTTGGATTGCTTGATCTGGAGAAAGCTAGCTTCCATGTCATGAAGACACCCAAGCAGCCCTCTGAAGAGAGAGGTGCAAGTGGTAGAAAACACGTTTCCAGCCTATAGCCACGTAGTTGTTGTTTTTCAGTTGCGTCCGACTCTTTGCGACCCCACGGACTCCAACATGCCAGGCCTTCCTGTCCCTCACCATCTCCTAGAGTTTGCCCAATTTCATCTTCATTACATCAGTGATGCCGTCCAGCCATCTCATCCTCTGAAGCCCTCTTCTTCTGCCCTCAATCTTTCCCAGCATCAGGGACTTTTCCAATGAGTTGTCTGTTTGCATCAGATGACCAAAATACCAGAGCTTCAGCTTCAACATCAGTAATTCCAATGAATATTCAGGGTTTATCTTCCTTAAGATTGACTAGTTTGATCTCCTTGCTGTCCAAGGGACTTTCAGGAGTCTTCTTCAGCCCCACAGTTTAAAGGCATCCATTCTTTGGCATTCTGCCTTCTTTATGGTACAGGTCTCATAGCCATACATGACCATTGGGATGCCATGTAGTTAAGCCATCTCAGAAGTGGAAGTTTTTGCCTTCGACAATTTATTGAAGGCAAAGGACATTTTAGAAGAGGCCAGAGTTTATATTTATCCTATGGTGGAGGAAGAGAATTTCCTCTGCACTTCTAGGTTCTTCAGGCTGGTCTAAGAATGACATTGACATGAGACATTTAACAGGAGAAAATCACACGAAAGTTGAACAACATGTATACATGAGAAAGATCAAGAAAAACCAAATAACTTGCTAAAATGGCCAAAGGGCACTAGTGTGTGCTCAGTCGTGTCCGACTCTTTGTGACCCCATAGACTGTAGCCCACCAGGTTCCTCTGTCCATGGAATTCTCCAGCAGGAATACTGGAGTGGGTTGCCACTTCCTTCTCCAGGGGATCTTCCCAACCCAGGGATCGAACTCATGTCTCCTACATCTCCTGCTTTGCAGGTGGATTCTTAACCACTGAGCCATGTGGGAAGCTCTAAAGTGGCCAAAACCCTCACCTTAAATATCATCTTCAGCTAAAGACAAAAGAAGATACGAGGGGTAGGAGTTTGGGACTTCACACGGCAGGAATGCAATAAACTTGGAGATGGAAAAGCAAATGTTTGCTGGGCCAGTTAGGGACAATGAGACATGGTGAGTTTTAACAGACTTCGCTAGGTTCATTCCTGTTCACAAATGTAGTTCATACTATAATTATCTATTGTAACTGCTCCCTTCCTGGAAAAAGGCCTCTATTTACTATCATCAGGCAGTTTTAAGGGAAAAGGTCAAAGTTACTTCCTGTATCTTTTGGGTCTTGATTGTTTTTAGTTTGAAATAGCCCACGTGGCAGAGAGACATTTTTGAAGTGTCATGTTTTGCTCCCCTACAATATTTCTGTGAGCAGTGATTACATCAAGGCTCAGAATCAACTTGCCCCTGTAATACTTAATATCTTTATAAAATAAGTGAAGTATTATATTTTGAAAAAGTGAAATAAAGGTAAAGTACAGACTGGTGGCCCAGAGGGTGAAGAGTCTGCCTGCAATGCAGGAGAACTGGATTTGATCCCTGGGTTGGAAGATCCCTTGGAAAGGGAAATGACAACCCACTCCAGTATTCTTGCCTGGAGAATCCCTGTGGACAGGGGAGCCTGGCGGGCTACAGTCCATGGGGTTGTGAAGAGTCGGACATGACAGAATGATTTCATATTCATATTCATGGATAAGGTATAATTCTTAATACTGTTAAACTCCATACACAAAAGTAAACTCAAAATGGATTAAAAGTTTAAATGTAAGACCAGAAATTATAAAGCTCTTAGAAAAAAAATCCTTGACACAAATCACAGCAAGATTGTTTTGACCCACCTCCTAGAGTAATGGAAATATAAACAAAAATAAATAAATGGGACTTAATGCTTTTGCACAATAAAAGAAACAATAAACATGATTAAAAGACAACCCTCAGAATGGGAGAAAATAATTGCAAATGAAAAAAATGACAAAGGATTAATCTCCAAAATATATAAGCAACTTATAGAGCTCAATGTCAGAAAAACAGCCCAATCAGAAAGTGGGCAGAAGACCTAAACAGACATTTCTCCAAAAAAGACATACAGATGGCCAATAAACACATGAAAAGACTCAATATCATTCATTACTAGAGAAATACAAATCAAAACTACAATGACCTCACACCAATCAGAATGGCCCTTATCAAAAAAACTACAAATGGTAAAGGAGAGGATGTGGAGAAAAGGGAACCCTTTTGCACTGTAGGTGGGAATATAGGTTGATATAGCCACTATGGAGAACAGTGTGGCGATTTCTTATAAAACTAGGAACAGAACTGCCGTATGACCTAGCAATACCACTATTGGGCATATACCCTGAGAAAACCATAACTGAAAAACACTCATGTACCCGAATTTTCACTGCAGCACTATTTACAATAGCTAGGACATGGAAGCAACCCAGATGTCTACTGACAGATGAATGGATAAAGAACCTGTGCTAAATATATAAAATGGAATATTAGCCATTAAAAAGTATGAATTTGAGTCAGTTCTAGTGAGGTGGATGAACTAGAGCCTGTTACACAGAGTGAAGTAAGTCAGAAAGAGAAAAGCAAATATTATATATTAAAGCGTATATATGGAATCTAGAAAAACAATATTGATGAACCTATTTGCAGGGAAGGAATGGAGACACAGATGTAAAATGGACTTGTGGACACAGTGGGGGAAGGAAAGAGTGGGACGAATGGAAAAAGTAGCTTTGACTGTATGTCTATATGTCTATATAGCATCAACTATATGTCTATATGTATAGCATCGACTATACGTCTGTTTCACACTACTGTGTATAAAAGAGATAGCTGGTGAGAAGTTGCTATATAACACAGGAAGCACAGCCTGGCATTCTGTGATGGCCTAGACAGGTGGGATGGGATGAGGGCAGGGAGGCTCAGGAGGAAGTTGACATATGTATAATTATGGCTGAATTGCATTGCTGTATGGCAGAAACCAACACAATATTGTAAAGCAGTTTTTCTCTAATTAAAGAATAAAATTTAAAACCTATAAAAAAAAAATACTGTTACTAAGCCATGAGCTCTCTGCCCAATATGCATAGAAGCCAATGCTATGGCACTAACTTCTGAGAAAAGAAAAAGCTTTAGTGAAAAGTTGACCAGCAAGGAGAGAGGTGTCAAGGCTTTCAATCTGTTTATGAATCTAGGGTGCAGTCACATGTTTATGAGTTAAGAGGATGGGTTGGTATGTGGAAGCAATGGCAGGGCAGATTAAGTTTGGAGGGCTTTGGAACCTGGCCATGGATGGTAAGAGATGCTGAAGAGGCTTTAGCACCAAATCTTCCTAGACAACAAAACCTTCGCTTCTGAAAGGGCCCTGGCATTCAGGTTCTGGTCATGTCCTGGTCTTTTGGTACCGTGGTGGGGAGACACTGGTTCATGGTACTATTTAAAGACCAGTATTTCTCCTCTGTGCATTCCTTTACTGCATGATTCAGTTTTGCTCTGTTGTCTCTGAAAAGCAATTTAGTCTGGTTAAGAGAAAGATTGGGTCAGTTTGGGCTGTTTTTGGTTATAAAACCTTAATAAAGACTTTTCATTCATGAGTAACTGGATCTCCTTGCCCCTGGATTTCCCCGATTCTATACCATTATCTTTAGTTAATGAGATCTTCCTGTATTATTTTATCTGATCATGGTTTCCCCCAGTTAAAAAATGCATTCATGCCCCACTGATTCCCATTGCCTTCAGAATAAAATCCCAATTCCTTTACTTGGTTTATAGGAACTCTAAGTACTGCCATGATATTGAGATTTTGGTCACGTCTTGCCCATGGGATCTTAATTCTGAATCTCATGCAATAAAGAGTTTATCTTTTGTAACTTCTGTATGAAGCAGAAGATACCATAACCTTTACCTAGATAATTTTTTGTTCTAGAAATGAATACTTATTTCATGTCGCTATTTCTTATATACACAGAATTAGTGGACCAAGTGACCAAACCTTCTGAGAAAGAAAGAAATGACTGTTTTCACACCTATAAAGTAGGAACAACTAAAACTCTGTGGGTGGTTGAAACTGGACAGGAGACTAAAAAGAAATTGGTGAACAATCTGTCTTTCTTCTGAAAATATCACTATATTAAATTCTTCAATAAAAAAGATAATGATTATGGTACATCCACTACTGAAAAGAAAAATGTAGATTTCTCTTTTCACCTGGAACATTGTCTATTATAGAGTGGAAAAAATGGTTAGAGAACAGTATGATCACATTTAGGTAAAATAAATACCGTAAAGCCAGTACCATATCCAATTGTTGATGATGACTGTCTCTGGGGAAAGGGCTTCTGAATGGAGTTTGTGGAGTACTTATATTATTGACTTCTAGATTTAAAAAAATGTAATAAAAATGTATCCTTTATAACTTAAAAAGACAGTTCCATTTTATAAAGATCAAGAATGATAACAAGGTATTTTAACATTCAAACCTTTGTCTCAATACAGATTCTCATTCAACTTTTTCTGGAATGAAGAAAGTTCGGTGGTAGGGTTTAATCAATCTTAAAACTATATTCAAACAATATCCCTATAACCTCATTAGTGGCTAAAATACTGTATCTGCTATTAAATTCCTCACAGCTAATCCTCATGCTACTCCATATACATTCCCCACCCAGAATTCAGTTAAATCTGGGAAAAAAGAGAGAGCTGATAATTCTCTTTTGTTTAAAAATGATTAGATGATTTTAATTTTCTTTTCATAGCATGTTTCTCTTTTGCTAAATTTCTTGCCTTTGATCATTTCTTTGGACGCAACATGGTGAAAATGTAGAGTGTGGGGTTTGAAGTTGGAGGAACTGGCTTCACAACCTGTCATCTTTATTTTCTAGTAGGCTACTTGTGGGTAAACCATTACCTTAATTCTCTGCACTTCAATTTCCCCATCTATAAAATGGGATGAGAATGACTGAGAGGATCACAGAAGATAACGAAAGTGGGAGTGATGAACAAGAGCATCTTGGGAAGATGCTGCTTGACCCTTCTCTCTCCACCCACCCCAGCCACTCGTCTCTTTTTCTTGCTTCTTTTCTTACCAGAGTCAAAAGAACTCTCTAATATTAGTATGTTCGATAAAACAAAATGAAAGTAGCCCCTCCCTTCTGTACTTCAAAGGGTCACTTTTGTAAGATTCAGTTGGGCAAATGCATGTAGAGCATGTTGTAAAGGTTAGGATCCAAATGTAGCTATATCTGTTTTTTGCCACATGACAGCTCTATGAATGGGTTTGTCAGAGTGGACAGCATTACATACAAGGACATGTTGGAGAGGCTGTGATTTCCACATGGTCACATAGCACTAGAACCCAGGCTTCCAGACTATCAAAGCCCATCCTAAAAAAAAAAAAAGTTTTTCAAAATATTTATTTATTTTATCTATTTGGCTGGACTGAGTCTTAGTTGCAGCATTTGGGATTTTTCATTTTTGTAGCATGTGAGATCTTAGTTGTGGCATGTAGGATCTACTCCCCTGAGGAGGATTGAACCTGGGCCCCCTGCATTGGGAGCATGGAGTCTTAGCCACTGGACTACCAATCAAAGGCCATTTAAAAATTTTATTTCTCTCCTGTAAGTTAAATGATTTCAACTGTTCTAGCTTTTCTTCATAAATTCCACACATCAACCTAACACAAATGAATTGCTCAAACGGTTTTCTTCTCCAGAATTTTGCTATGAAAGTTGGGTTGAGTGATGTGAGCACTGAGTGAGTAATAGCCAGTGCTGTGTAGGGAACACAGTGGTAAATAATAAATCATGGTCCCCACCTTTATAGAATGTGTGTTCTGTGGGGGTTTAGGTGGAGTGAGTGGATGGTAAGCAGGAAAGAAGTGAGTAAGCAAACAAATTAACAAGAGTTTTGAGTAGTCATAAGCAGTTTTGAATCAAATAAAGTCTAGTGACCTGAAGGGGTGACAGTGTGTTGGTGGACGAGGAGGTGTGACTTAAACTGAGTGTTTGGGAAGGGCTCTGGAAGAGGATGACTGTGGAGCTGAGGCTACAAGGAGAACAGGGACTTTGCCTTCACTATTGTATCCCCATTCCCAGTAACCTGATCAGTGCCTAACAAACAACGTGTTCAATAGATATTGGGTAAATGAATTAATCAACGGATGAAAGAGTCATTCATCCAAAGATCAGGGAGTGTTTGGAAATGCTTTTGCATGGCTAATACTAATAGCTGCTTTTCACTTGGCTCGTTTCACATGCCAGGTACTTACACTTAGTGATTTACATTTATTTAAAAGTGAAATCCTCACAACAACACACAGAATTAATGAGATGATTACCCCATTTTTCAGATAAGGGCTATAATGACATTTGTGATAAAGGGAAGTCTTTAAAGTCTTTAACTTTCTTGTTACTTTTAGTCTCAAACACTTAAAGACCATAGTTTGGTCACGTTTTTACTAGTCAAATGCTGGAAAAAGTGGTGTTCTGATTCACCTAATTTTCTATCAAAGTTTGTTTGTTGAAGTTCTATATAAAAATGATAGTTGCTCTGTTTCATTCACATGCTAGTTATAACTGAATCAAAGAAAGTCTGACTTTAAAACAGTAGAATTACTGCCCAGGGGATTCTCCAGGCTAGAGGGTTGCCATGCCCTCCTCCAGGGGATCTTCCTGACCCAGGGATCAAACCTGCATCTCTTATGTCTCCTTCATTGGCGAGAGGGTTCTTTACTGTTAGTGACACCTGGGAAGCCCCATTATAAATAAAGAGACTTAGGCATCAGGAACCTTTCCAAATTTTTTTCTTTAATGACTTGAATTTTTTGCAATGAGTGTTCGGAGTGAGCAAAACTATGTAATAAGATTGGCTGTCATCTGTTAAGCACATGAATCATGTGTTTCAAAACCAGTTCATTTGCTCTTTAAAAGAATTGCAATGATATAGACATTAGAATCCTCACCTTGCTGATAAAAGTATACCTGGGGCCCAGGGGCCTGTGTAACTTGCTCAACGTCACGTTGACCTTGGGATTCAGTCAGACTTCAATACACCGTGCTGCTTCTTCCAAAATAGGATCACTTCATAGTAAAAATTTAGAAAAAGAGAGTGCAAAGTTTAAGTGAAAGTTGCTTAGCCATGTCTGACTCTCTGTGACCCCATGGACTGTAGTCCATGGAATTCTCCAGGCCAGAATACTGGAGTGGGTAGTCATTCCCTTCTCCAGGGGATCTTCCCAACCCAGGGATTGAACCCAGGTCTCCTGCATTGCAGGTGGATTTTTTTTACCAGCTGAGCCACCAAGGAAGCCCCTTTGTTCCCCTGGCCAAAAAAAAAATTAGAAATTGATAGCAAAAATTTTAGCAGTTTTGATTGACATTTACTCACCCAGGACACTNCCAGGTCTCCTGCATTGCAGGTGGATTTTTTTTACCAGCTGAGCCACCAAGGAAGCCCCTTTGTTCCCCTGGCCAAAAAAAAAATTAGAAATTGATAGCAAAAATTTTAGCAGTTTTGATTGACATTTACTCACCCAGGACACTAGAAATTCTTTGATTTTTTTTTTTTTTTCCAGGGGAGGAGACAAACTTTTCTCCACCTGAAAGTAAAGGGTAGAAAAAAATTCCACTTACTTGTATTTTGAATTAATGCATGTAGTTTCACACGTCCAACGATCAACAGAATACAATTCATTTGTACATTCAGACCGTTGGCTTTTGGCAACTACAGAGAGGGAAACTTGACAGAGACTCTTGGGGAAGTCCCTACCCTAAGAAAATCCCTCCATGACAGCAAAGTGCCCCAGGGGCGTTTGTGTTCTCTAAGGGCTGATAAAATGTAATCTTAACACCAGTGGCAGATTTTATCTTTCATCTTTCTCTGAATGACTAAGGATTTCTGTCTCTGATCTTTTCCCCTCCTCTTTCTCATAGGAAGTTCCTGGCTGGAGAAACCCCCAATATGGGTGGGCTGAAGATAAAGGACTTTGGGGTTGCTTGGTCTTGTCCAGACACATGAAAGATAATCATCAGCTTTTATTTTTATCTGTTTATCTGGGTTTCCCTGGTGGCTCAGGGGTAAGGAACTCACCTGACAATGCAGGAGATAAGGGTTCGATTCCTGGGTTTGGAAGATCCCCTGGAGAAGGAAATGGCAACATACTCCAGTACTCCTGTGTCTGGGAAATCCCATGGACAGAGGAGACTGGTGGGCTACAATCCATGTGGCTGAAAAAGAGTCAAACATGACTTATGTCTAAACAACAACATCTATCTATGTATCTGCCATCTGTCATTACTTATTTTGGAGGTGTATGTTATTCATTCAGTCATGTCTGACTCTTTGCAACCCTGTGGGGTGGAGCCCACCAGGCTCCTCCATCCATGGGATTTTCCAGGCAAGAATACTGGAGTGGGTTGCTATTTAAGGGGCTATATTAAACAGCCATAAAAAAAATCAGTAGTGCAAGTGTGTGTTCTAAATCGCTTCTCTCGTGCCTGACTCTCTGTGACGCTATGGACTGTAGCCCACCAGGCTCCTCTGTCCATTGGATTCTCTATCAAGAATACTGGAGTGGGTTGCCATGCTCTCCTCCAGAGGGATCTTCCCAACCCAGGGATCGGACCTGAGTCTTTTACATCTCCTGCATTGATAAGTGGGTTATTTACCACAAGTGCCAGCTGGGGAAGTCTAGCATCACTTATTTTGGAGGAGGTAAGGGATTCTGTTGAGCAACCATTAAAAAGTCAATAAAGCCTAGTGATTTATTGAGCTCCTAAAACAAGTCAATAAAACATGCCTTACAGAGATTGGGACAAACCAGCCTAAAAGTAATTTCAGTCATTTGAGGATTTTGGAGGGTGGGTTTAAACATCGCTTAGTCTTTAGAGTTGAGGCGTTCCTCAGCACCAACTCTATACTCCCCATCCCCCACCTTCCTTCACACCTATATGCTTTGGTGGCATGTTGGAATCCCAATTTGTCTAGTCATCACAGACTGAGAAACAGATAAACTCATAATTAGAAATTTAAATTATTTCTGAAATATCATTGTTATGCATCACCCCCTCAAAAGCCTTAATTCCAGGATCATAAATCCAAAAATCAATACAAAAAGCATTCTCAGTTATTTGTCGTGAATCTTTTGATAAAACATGGTGGAATTTAAGAGTAAGGTTGTCCTAAACCAGTAGAAAAACATTTTAAGGAAATAGGCAGGAAAAAGTCCTAAATTCCTTGAAGTTACATAAATGTCAAGCCTTGATCTCATTGAGCTGGTCCTCTGGCATTTTCTGCTACTACCTACTTGACATCACTTTCCCAAACAGATAGCCTTCTTGGTCATCAGAACTAGTATAGTGAGACAAGGACAAAGACCAGCAATATTTTATAACTAAAAAATATGAGGGAATATGCTATTTTCTGTGACTAAAATTTATTACCACCCCTGCATCCCAACTTTATCCACAGGATATATTGCTGTATTGTAGACGTATCACCCTGTAGTGTAATTACCCCTTTGCTTTTTTTTGCCTCCCTTACTCTACTACGTCCTTTAAAGGCAGCTCACAGTGCCTGTCTCACTGTGTTTTTCTTAGATAGGCATCCAGTGGAAAACTCCCACAGGAGACTGGACTCTGAGTGCAGGGATATTTTCAAAAGCAACACCTTTTGAAAAATGTGGGGTGGGGGATGAAGGAAGTAGGATTGGGCAGAGGGAAGAGTTCACATATGAAACCATCACAATGAAGGCCTCACAAGATCTTTGGGTAACTCTAAAACTGCGATGATCCCTTCAGAATCTCCCTTGAGGCAAGGGACCTGGGCCTTTACTGCTTATTCACTAGTCATTGGATGCAGGTTGGCTCTCCTAGTGGGGCATGACCTCAAGCCAGGCAACTTTCATGCATTTACTGAGGGCATTTCCCAGAGAATGACTCAGCTCAGTGCTGTCAGCTACTAACCAATATTCACAGAAGCCTGTGGAATACTGAGTATGCTTCCGTTCTAAATGCAGGGATCTGAACGCATACAACAGCATCCACTACAATCCTCAAAAACTATTATTAAGTTAGTTATATTATGTAGTTCAGCCATTTATCCAAGTGACTGGCGTTTTGGATTTCACATATGTAAGAGGAATATTTTAACCAACTGGGGACATAACTCACATAGTTGTTAGTTTAGAAGCATCACTTTTAGGTATATAGCTGCTACGTTTCAGCACAAATTCACTTTGACATAAATTCCATTTTATTTCTCCAGTGTGATCTGCTTGAAGAAACTCTGAAACTTGAGTTAAAAGACTTGGATTCCTATTAGAACTCTGTCACTCATTGTCTGAGTCATATTGCTTCTTTGATTTCAGTTTTCTCATGTGTAGAGTGGCAAAAATTATATTTGGGGTGTCTTTATCACAGGGTTGTAGTGCAAATAACGGAAAGGATGTCTGTCAAATGGCATTTTGTGAATGGCTGGTGAAGAAGGGAGTGAGGGTGAAGTGGGAGTCCTCCATTAGCACCAGGAACAGGGGAGTGGTGAGGTGGAATTTTTCTGAGGTGCCCCAAACCATCTCTTCACTTCACCATTGCAACTCAGGCCTGCTCAAGTAAGTTGAAAATAGAACAAAAGAGACAGACAAATCATTTGACTGAATTATACACATTAAGTAAATCCTTAAGTATTTTAGAACTTTTTTCTCCCTGTCTCCCTACCAGACAGAGGCTGCAACAATCATCCTCTTGGGAGGAAAGGAAAACCACTGTATTTGTTTAGTTCTGGGGGTTCTTGGCTGCAATATAGGATCTCTCACCTCAACACCACTTGACTCAACTTGTTTATCTGAAAGCAAGTGGGTGTTCATTTCTAAGTCTCTCTTTATCTCTCTCTCTATTTTTGTTGTGGTCGTGGTTGCTTTGGTCTCACTTTTGAACTTTCCCCGTGACAGACCTTTCTTAGTCCCTGTCCTGAAAGTAAGTGATCATCCTTCAGGTCAGGTTAGAGTTAGCACGGACTTCCCCACAGCAGCGGAAATGTTTCCTTTGAATTTTAAGCTTTTTCAACCTTGATGGCATGATCTTGGTTTTAGTTGAAAACTGGAGATGAATGTCATGTTGTCAACTCCAGGGAGGTGTACTCGGCTTATTTCTAATCAGAGGCATTTCCCAGTCCTCTGCCCACATGAGGCTAGCTTTCCCTTCTACTTCAGAGATTTTTATGTTGCACTTTCTGTTCTCTTCCCTCTGCTCTTCTTTCCATTAATCCATTCATTTATCCATCTCCCTCCATTCCTTCTGGTTAAGAAGCCAGCTTGGGTTACAATGCACATTTCATATTCCCTTTTGCAGCCTCCTTGCTTTGGTTAGATGTGGATAAACCTTGCCTTCAACTTCAGTGCTGTCCTCCTGGGACCCATATATATATGGGCTTGGCTTGGCTTCCATCTCTGGGAACTCCTGATTAGTCAGGAAAATTTCAATGAAGCAACAGGGCAGATCAGGCTCTGGCAGACCTTGTGCTTCTTGACATTTCAAGGTTTATGGGTTGGATGAATTCTTAAATGCAACCCTGGCCTTATCAACAACATATTTGTTTTTATCCCTAAGGTACTCTGGTAGGAGACCACATCGATGCCTGGGAAACCTGGGTTTACTTGGACTGTGATGGACTTGACCTCCACCCCAGTGTTTCCTTTCCTGTGTAGCCAGGTAACTTTTCCCTTACCAGATTTCTTAAAGGAAATGTGGTATTCACATATCTTTAGATGGTGTATGGATATAATGGAAGCATTTTTCTCATGGAAGCCTGTCCTGACCCCCCAAGTGTAGATTGGGCATCTTTGTATAGCACCGTATACTTTCCTCTGTGTTTTCTTTTTTAATTTAAAATAATTAAAAAATACTTTATTACTAAAAGAATGTTAATTATTATCTGAGCTTTCAGTAAGTCAGAATCTTTTTTCTGGTGGAGTATCTTACCTCTATCTTGGTGGCTGCTGAAGGTTGGGGTGGCTGTGGCAACTTCTTGAAATAAGACAACAATGGAGATTGCCACATCAATTGACTGTCTCTTTAACAAACAGTTCTTTGTAATAGATGATGCTGTTTGACAACATTTTACCAATGGTAGGACTTCTTTCACAATCGAAATCAATCCTCTCAAATCTGATTTTATCAACTAAGTTTATATAACACTCTTTTTTTTTTTTTTTTTCTCTTTTCTCTCTCTCTTTCTCTGGCTATCCCAGAGTTTGGATTGCTATCTCATATTAGCTCCGTCAGATTGCCCTCAGGGCATTCAAGCCCAGTCCGTACCCTAAGCAATGCAGCTGATGGCTCCCTGTTTAGCCCTCACTTGCTGGTGGTGTATGCAAGCATCTGGGCTACTTATCTGCTGGGAGTTGCCATTAGACACATAATCTGTGGTTTTATTTATTTATTTATTTATTTATTTTCCCTCCCAGTTATGTTGCTGTCAGAGATTCCAAAACTCCCCACAGACCCAATGGTGAGAGGGTAGCCTGGTGTTTGGAAACTTCTCCTCTTTTAAGACTCCATTCCTGGGATGGGTCCCTGTCCCTAACTCTTTTGTCTCTCATTTTTTTTTTAATTTTTAAATTATTATTATTTTAAAATTTTTACTTTATTCTACTTTACAATACTGTATTGGTTTCACCAAGATCGACACGAATCCACCACAGGTGTATACAAGCTCCCAATCCTGAATCCCCCTCCCAAACACACACACATATATATGGAATTTAGAAAGATAGTAATGATGACCCTGTATGTGAGACAGCAAAAGAGACACAGACATATGGAATGGACTTTTGGCCTCTGAGGGAGAGGGAGAGGGTGGGATGATTTGAGAGAATGGCATTGAAGCATGTATACTATCATGTAAGAAATGAGGCGCCAGTCTATGTTCGATGCAGGATGCTTGGGGCTGGTGCACGGGGATGATCCAGAGAGACGATGTGGGGTGGGAGGTGGGAATGCGATTCAGGATTGGGAGCTCGTATATAACACTCTTTTTAAAAACCATTATTTTTAATTACAATATTGTGTCAGTTTCTGCCATACATCAACATGAATCAACCACAGATTCACACATGTCCTCTCTCCCCTGTACTTTCTGAAGGCTTAAAGAATCTCTTGTTTATCACTGTATCTCCAGAGTCTGGAACACAGAAGTGTCAGTATACATTTGTTCTCTAATTAATGGAACTGTGGAAAGTACGAAACATCTTCCAGTTTCCGGACAAGGAAGAGAAGTTAACAATATCTGCTTCTCTGAGTCCATTTACCCCAGGCCTCATGGCCTACTGAGAGGAGGTGCTGAGGGTAAGTGGATGTTGCCTTCTTACATGTGATTTTATCTTTTTATCACTTATTTCCAGCCAGACCATCCTCTTTGTTATACCTAGAACTTCTCAAGCACCAGGGGAGAAGCATGGTTGGCAATGTGACATTGTACAGAAGACAGGGATCAAGACCATCCCCATGGAAAAGAAATGCAAAAAAGCAAAATGGCTGTCTGGGGAGGCCTTACAAATAGCTGTGAAAAGAAGAGAAGTGAAAAGCAAGGGAGAAAAGGAAAGATATAAGCATCTGAATGCAGAGTTCCAAAGAATAGCAAGAAGAGATAAGAAAACCTTGCTCAGCAATCAGTGCAAAGAAATAGAGGAAAAGAACAGAATGGGGAAGACTAGAGATCTCTTCAAGAAAATTAGAGATACCAAGGGAACATTTCATGCAAAGACGGGCTTGATAAAGGACAGTAATGGTATGGACCTAACAGAAGCAGAAAATAATAAGATGAGGTGGCAAAAATACATGGAGGAACTG
>SJYV01051883.1:1066408-1141132 GCA_006410875.1 Neotragus pygmaeus | reverse complement strand
CCCTGGGATTTCTTTGGAGGGAATGATGCTGAAGCTAAAACTCTAGTACTTTGGCCACCTCATGCGAAGAGTTGACTCATTGGAAAAGACTCTGATGCTGGGAGGGATTGGGGGCAGGAAGAGAAGGGGATGACAATGGATGAGATGGCTGGATGGCATCACGGACTTGATGGACGTGAATCAGAGTGAACTTCGGAAGTTGGTGATGGACAGGGAGGCCTAGCGTGCTGCGATTCATGGGGTCGCAAAGAGTCGGACACGACTGAGTGACTGAACTGAACTGAACTGAACTGAATATGTTCCTCACTATCTTGAAGTAGCTGGCTTGAGAAAATGGTGGAATGGCCTTTTAAAGAACTAGCTATATAGCACTAGCTAGGTAATAATTCCTTGGTAGGTGGGGATAAGTTTCTACAGAAGATTATATATGATCTCAATCTGATATATGATGTTGTTTCTTCCACAACCAGGTTTCACAGTCCAGGAATCAAGGGGGTGGATATGGGAGTGGCATAACTATTACCACAGAATGGTCCTTTTTTTTCCCCTGACATTTTTGTTCCTCATAATGTGCGAGAGAGAGAGAGAGATCTAGATTCAAACAATGTATGCATTGTTGCAGTCCCCCATTCAGACCATGTGTGTATTGTACTCATTTAATGGAAGAGGTAGCTACCCCAAGTGAATGCACCAGGAAACCTACTCAGTGATCCCAGATACCTTCCTGAAATGTGGTTCTTCTGATGGGTATTGACATATCCTACTTTAACAAATTGCCATAATAATTTCCAGAAGTGCCTTGCCCCATGTGAGCATTCCTTAATAGCCAAGTTTTCTATTTCTTTTCTGCCTGACCATCTAGTCAGGCCATTGATAACAACTGGTGGGGTTCAGGGCCAGCTCCCCAAGATGCACCTCTTGGCATATGGATTATTTTAGGCTGAAAACAAACAAGGCCAATAAGACTCAGAAAGAATCTTTGAGCTCCTTTCCCCTCACTGCCTGAAAGAGTTTAAAATAGAAGGACTATCCCAGGAAGGAGCTATCACTATAAATAACTATAGAAAAGTATGAACTAGGTGTGATAGACAGGAGGAACCTAGCAAGGCCTGTTTGGTCAAAGTTCTCTCTGTGCCCCATTGTCTCCATGAGCTCAGCAAATATTTGTTTCAGTTCAGTTCAGTTCAGTTGCTCAGTTGTGTCCGACTCTTTGCGACCCCATGAGTTGCACCACACCAGGCCTCCCTGTCCATCACCAACTCCCAGAGTTCACTCAGACTCACGTCCATTGAGTCGGT
This sequence comes from Neotragus pygmaeus, assembly GCA_006410875.1. Lineage (NCBI taxonomy): Eukaryota > Metazoa > Chordata > Mammalia > Artiodactyla > Bovidae > Neotragus > Neotragus pygmaeus. The sequence continues at coordinate 1,139,834 of SJYV01051883.1, read as the reverse complement.
GATGCCATCCAGCCATCTCATCCACTGTCATCCCCTTCTCCTCCTGCCCCCAATCCCTCCCAGCATCAGGGTCTTTTCCAGTGAATCAACTCTCTGCATCAGGTGGCCAAAATATTGGAATTTCNCTGATCTCCTTCAGAATGGACTGGCTGGATCTACTTGCAGTCCAAGGGACTCTCAAGAGTCTTCTCCAACACCACACTTCAAAAGCATCAATTCTTCCACGCTCAGCTTTCTTCACAGTCCAACTCTCATATCCATACATGACCACAGAAAAAACCATAGCCTTGACTAGACAGACCTTTGTTGGTAAAGGAATGTCTCTGCTTTTGAATATGCTATCTAGGTTGGTCTAACTTTTCTTCCAATGAGTAAGCGTCTTTTAATTTCATGGCTGCAGTCACCATCTGCAGTGATTTTGGAGCCCAGAAGATAAAGTCTGATACTGTTTCCCCATCTATTTCCCATGAAGTGATGGGATCGGATGCCATGATCTTCGTTTTCTGAATGTTGAGTCTTATGTTAGCATATAGTAATGATAAAAGTTTATATTTTCCACAAGTGGGATATAAAATATTTTTAAAGCTTTTTGAACTTTTTTATTTAAAAAACTTCTAAGAGATCTTTTATCCAACTGAATGATTTTAAATGTCCAAAGATAGAATAGGAGGTGGGAGAAATGGGTAAAGGGGCTATTTTTTTTTAACTCTAATGTACAAGAGATTAACAACCTAATCAAGTATTAACAAACATCAATAAATAATTCTGGAAACAGTGAAAAATGTTTATATTACAGAGTAACTATGGGAGCTAGTATATTAACCAGAGTTCCCCACAAAAAACAGAACAAAAAGAGGATACATATATAGAAAGAGACAGGGAAGAATTTATTATAGGAATTGACTCATGCAATTATGGAGGCTGAGACCTTCCATGATTTACCACCTGTAAACTATAGATCCAGGAAAGCCAGTGTTATAATTCAGTCTGAGTCAGAGGCCTGACAGTCAAGAGTGCCAGGTTTCAAGGTTGGGAGAAGATGGATGCTCCAGCTCAACCAGAGAGAAAACTTGCCCTTACTCTAGCTTTTTCTTCTATTCAGGTCCCCAAAAGACTGGATGATGATAACCTGTATTGGTAAGGGCATTATTGTTTACTCAGGCTACCAATTCAAATCTCTTCTGGAGATTTTGAGCTAATCTCTTCTGGAAACACCTGAGCTCTCTCTTTGCCTAAGTCAAGTTAACATGAAATTAACCATCACACCTAAGGAATAATCTCAACCTGAAACTGTGTTTAAGAATTCACAAAAGCTAGAGAAGAATGAATTTTGACAAAATGTGAGCATTACTTTAAAAACTGCAATTTGAAAAGAAATTTAAGCCATCTAAAATGAAAAATTGATGCTTTCATATTGTGGTGCTGGAGAAGACTCTTGAGAGTCCCTTGAACAGCAAGGAGATCAAGCCAGTCAATCCTAAAGGAAATCAACCCTGAATATTCATTGGAAGGATGGATGCTGAAGCTGAAGCACCAATACTTTGGCCACCTGATATGAAAAGCTGACTCACTGTAAAAGACCCTGATGCCCGGAAAGACTGAGGGCAGGAGGAGAATGGGGTGACAGAGGGTGAGATGGTGGATGCATCACCGACTCAGTGGACTCCAGGAGACAATAAAGGATAGGGAAGTCTGGCACGTTGCAGTACATGGGGTCAGAAAGAGTCAAACATAACATGCAAAACCAAAAATTTAAATTACTAACGGCCTCATGACAACAACTCTTGAAACCTAATACTCCAGGGTCATTAAAAGTAAACCTGTGGGTCTTTGCTAGGGAAAGAGCTTATTAACTACTAATCTTTTTCATTTGATAATATTATCATTTATAACAAATTAATAATTTAGCATTCTAACTTTAATATGACTTTCACAAAAATAAATTAACAAGGCAGCAGAATTATGGAAGTAGTACTCGATATGAATTTAAAAGAACTATGCATGGAGTCTTGCCTTCCATTTTATAGTTCTGTGGCCTTGGGCAAGATACTTAAACTTCCTGATCTTTACTTTCTTCATGTGTAATGGGGATAAGAAAATAAAATATATTTCATAAGGTTAAATAAGGTAGATTTATTTAGGCCAAGAAATAGATATTTGTTAAATAAGAATTCTGTAAACTCTGAATATTATTAAAACTGAAAAACTTAAAACCTTTGGATTAACATGATTCCAGTCTTATAAAAGATAAAAGTAGGATAGTCNTGGATGTGAGAGTTGGACTGTGAAGAAGGCTGAGCGCCGAAGGATTGATGCTTTTGAACTGTGGTGTTGGAGAAGACTCTTGAGAGTCCCTTGGACTGCAAGGAGATCCAACCAGTCCATTCTGAAGGAGATCAGCCCTGGGATTTCTTTGGAAGGAATGATGCTAAAGCTGAAACTCCAGTACTTTCGTCACCTCATGCGAAGAGTTGACTCATTGGAAAAGACTGTGATGCTGGGAGGGATTGGGGGCAGGAGGAGAAGGGGATGACCAAGGATGAGTTGGCTGGATGGCATCACTGACTCGATGGACATGAGTCTGAGTGAACTCCGGGAGATGGTGATGAACAGGGAGGCCTGGCGTGCTGCAATTCATGGGGTCACCAAGAGTGGGACAGGACTGAGCGACTGAACTGAACTGAACTTAACTGCAGTAAAAGTTGTGCTAAGGATATCTTATACACCAGAGCTGCACACTGGTGATCACAAATTGAGCATTTGACAGCCATTCGGATGTTCACCTGAGTAGTGATTGTAAAAGACCCTGATGCTGGAAAAGACTGAAGGCAAAGGAGAAGAAGGTGGCAGAGGATGAGATGGTTAGATAGCATCACTGACTCAGTGGACATGAGTTTCAACAAACTCTGGGACACTGTGAAGGACAGGAAAGCCTGGTGTGCTACAGTCCATGGGGACACAAGAGTCAGACTTGATTTAGTGACTGAACAGCAACAACAAGAAAGAAGGCACCGCCTCAAGAAGGCACCCATAAAAGATAAGTTGGTCACGGTATGGGTTAGATGGTTTACTCACCGAGTTCAAAAAAATGACCATGTAGTGAGATACTCTGTAAAACACCACACACTCCCTACCCTGCTACTCATTCCTCTTAAGTATTACTGTAGCACCAAAAGTCCCAGTGCTTAGCTAGGTCTTTTGATGTGCATACACAAAAAAACAAAAAACAAAAAACAAAAAACCCCCCAAAAACAGATGAGGTTTTTCTTTCTGTCTTGCTGTATGTCCCAAAGAGCTTGGTGTGAGAAAACCAACAGAAAACACTCTCTGGTCTTTTCCACCTGGTATGTGAATTTACTGGGGTGCATCTGGCCAGTTGAGTAGCTTGGGGTTCTGCGACATGAAATTACAAGCAGAAATCATCGCCAGCTATCTCATTCCTCAAAGCAGTGTGTCATAGGGGACCTAGTCCATAAAGGCCTCCGTTGTGTCAGCCTTTGTTGCTTTTAATGTTGGAATTATCCATTCCAGACTGTGAAGAAGGCTGAGCACGGAAGAATTGATGCCTTTGAACTGTGGTGTTGGAGAAGACTCTTGAGAGTCCCTTGGATTGCAGGGAGATCCAACCAGTCCATTCTGAAGGAGATCAGCCCTGGGATTTCTTTGGAAGGAATGATGCTAAAGCTGAAACTCCAGTACTTTGGCCACCTCATGCGAAGAGTTGACTCACTGGAAAAGACTGTGATGCTGGGAGGGATTGGGGGCAGGAGGAGAAGGGGACGACCCAGGATGAGATGGCTGGATGGCATCACGGACTCAATGGACGTGAGTCTGGGTGAACTCTGAGAGATGGTGATGAACAGGGAGGCCTGGCGTGCTGCAATTCTTGGGGTCGCAAGGAATCGGACACGACTGAGCGGCTGAACTGAAATGAACTGAAGAATCTTCCTGGTGCCATAAATTAGTGGATTTGTGACTAGAGGTGGCCCACATTTTTGTGGGAGACCAGAGACACCATTTTCTTTAAACCATACTTAATGCCTGTACAACAAAATTTTTTACTTCCTTAGACTGTTTTGGGGAGTGAACCTTTGGATCATGGCGACTACATCATCTGTGTTCCCACCAGGGATAGCTCCTGTGTCCATGGTAAAATTTATTCTAAGCCTGGTAGGTACTTCTCAGACTTTCCATAAGTAGGCTTACTGGATTGAGTCACTGTTGGGCTAAGTACAGTAATGAAGGTCTTGCTCATCAATGGCTAGATGACAGATCTTTTGAATTGGAAAATCTTCCATATGTGAAAAAATTTTTAGAAAGCTTTCAGTCCTCACAGCTGCCTTATTGGTATTTATGTCCTCACAGTTGCCTTATTGGTATTTATGGGAAGATCAGATTGAAAACCCAAAGAAGTAGAATGGCTAGCCTCAGGGAATCCCTTAATAAAACAAAAGAACAAAAGTCAGAATAAAAATTTAAAGCCAAATATCATATAAATTCCCCCTTTCCTCCCTCCTGAACTCCCCTATATCCCCACCTTCCTATTCCTGACCCTCAGGAAGATCTGGATCTCTAGTTTCTTGTATCTTACTTCAAAACTTCAGGCATTTCCCTTAGATCCTAAGACTCTGGCTTCTCTGGAAAACATCCAGCGGCCTATTTAAGCTTCCCCCCCCCTTTTTTTTTTTTTTTTAAGAAGACTTTATAGAGGGCACTCAGGTGTGACCTCCAAGATAAGGGTATACAGGTCACTTGTGTAAATGCTAATAACCAGGAAGTCACTTTTGTAGATACAACCAGGAAGGCAGGAAGACTCATTTTATTGTTCCTTATGACTCTTTCTACTTCTCAGGGTTCTTTAAAGCAGGCTCTGCCAACTCCAGAAATTCATGTACAGTGTCCCTTCCTGATATATCCAAGAGCCCTGCCGCAGAGAATTCACATCCCTTGAACAGAAACTGATCTTTTATGTTGTAAAATGGTCTTATCTCTACTGTCAGAAGATCCTACAAAATTCGGAGAGATTCAGAAAGGTTAGTGGCTATTCTTAAACCCACTCACAGAGACTTTGACTCAACCTCAATTGGTGGGGGGTGGGGAGAACCACAACCTAAAGCTTTAAAATTATGTTTTATTCAGGAACCTTACTGAGGACTATAGCCTGGAATGGCGGCCTCTCAGATAGCTCTGAGGTGCTGTTGCGTAGACGTAGTGGAGGTGCCAGGATGTGTAGAAGTTTTTGCTGGGGGAAAAAAGATTATTGCTGATTACAAATAACAGACATCTCAAGTCGATGATTTTAGGGCTTTTCTGTGTATGGGAAGATGCAGGAATTTGGGTTTACTGAAATTATTCCTTTGATATGCACCTTGGCTATCTAGGACCAGTATCCTGGTTTTTTCCCCATCCTGAATCCTCTCTGGTGCACCATGTGGAGGGCTGTTTTGTGGCTCATGGCTTCATGGTTGCAACATTCTTTGTTTACCGAAATAACAGGTGACATTCTTTGTCTACATTGCCTCCTTTTAGGCATAAATTCAACCAATGTTTGGGAGGTAGTTCAAGACTCATTTTGTCCCACAGTGCCAGGAAGGCTCATTTCTAGATCAGTAGAAGATTCTCTTGATAGGTGACTCAGTGTGTTAATTTTTGAATTAGACCCTGTGGATAATCTAAAATTCTCTGAATTGCCTCTTTTACTGACTAGTGTCTTGTAATCCAGGAAATGTTTTCCTTTGTTGCTTCATCCCATGTCTAGAGTTGTACTATTACCATTATTCTATGTAGAGTTATATATATGATCAACTGCTTCAAAATAGCCATAATTAATTTTGTCAGAGGCTTGATTATTCATTGGTAATGTAAGAGACGATAATCTTATGACACAGGATATAAGTAATACAGCTGCTGCTGCTGCTGCTAAGTCATTTCAGTCATGTCCTCGTAACATTAATAAAGTTCAAAAGTAGGGATTTAAGCCATGAGCCTCCAGAATCAAACCAGCTCCCTAAGAGATCAGCAAGACTAGGAAGTGGATCTCTTAAGGCAGGAATCTGATTTTTCATGTAAGTCATTAAATGCCTTAAATTGGAGGATCTGTGTGGTGTGAAATAGAGTATTCAATTTGAATTTTGTATGTCTCCTACATATGAACTATCAAGTTGTGAACTTGGAAAGACGTGAACATGTGTTCCCATGTCTAATCATGTGAACTAGTTCATGTGTCTGGTGTACACTGTCTTCTGTGTGCATCCTCTACAAGTGCTGTGCTTTTTGGTACTTTACTGTGTAGAGTACAGTAGTACAGTATCTTCATGTCAAGCCCAGGATGTCTAAACGTAAGCATAAAAGCAGTGGTGATATAGCTGGTACTGCTAAGAAGCACCAAGTGATAATGATGGAAATAATTGAAAAAAAAAGGGAAAATAATTGAGAGTAGACTAAAGTGAAAAGATGTACTGTACTACTGTATTTTTCAAGGTACTGTAACATTAAAAATGTTTTATTCTTTATTTTTTATGTGAAAAGTATTATAAACTATAGTACTATTTAGCTGATTGTGTTAGCTGTATATTTAGGCTAACTGTGTTGGACTTAGGAACAAATTAGACTTAGGAGTGTGCTCTCAGAATGGAACTCATTCATATGTTAAGGGACTTACCATATAGTACGGGTGCCTCCTTGAGATGCTATAAAAATATTGAGGGCAAAGCGATTTTGTAGCACAGTTTTCCTCATCATAGAGATCTCAGAATTCACTTGGCTAATAGTCCAGTTACTAACATTTAAGGCTTTTTGGGTGAATTCTGTTAAGGCTTTGCTGTGGGCAATTACATCTTCCAGGCCTATTGAATGCACAAAAATATCTCCTAAATGATCACACCAGTGAAATACAGATCTCTTTATCTATTGAGTTCATATTAATGGGAAATTTTTTGAGGTCATGTCTGAATTGGCATGCAGGTGGCCTTGAGCCCAAAGGAATCTAAAATATATCTTTCTATCCACCCTGGCAGAAGCCAGGGCCATATATTGGCGCCACAAAGCCATTAAGTTCCAGTGGGTGCAACCTGGTATATTTCTGGTTACCTGACCCAATCTGTTCCATGCCAACTGCTATCTTTAAGGGAAATGATGTATTGGAATTTTTCACAAGGCACTCAGGCTAATTTTCTACTCTTATTAGGCTAACTATCTTTAGAATGATTTAATTGTTCCCAGCATAGGGAGGCCTTTAAACTTAAATGACCATAGTCTGGTGAAGTGAAGTCGCTCAGTCGTGTCCGACTATTTGCAACCCCGTGGACTGTAGTCCACCAGGCTCCTTCGTCCATGGGATTCTCCAGGCAAGAATACTGGAATGGGTTGCCATTTCCTTCTCCTAGGGATCTTCCCGACCCAAGGATCGAACCCAGGTCTCCCGCATTGCAGGCAGACGCTTTAATCTTCTGAGCCACCAGGGAAGCCCATAGTCTGGTGTGAGCTATATAAATCCATCCCATAACTGAGGGCATTCCCCTCCTAATAAAGGGCTTCCTAGGTAGGTCAGGGGTAAAGAATCTACCTGACAATGCAGGAGATCCAGGAGATGCGGATACAATCCTTGGGTTGGGAAGATCCACTGAAAGAAGAAATGGCAATCCATTCCAGTATTCTTGCCTGAAAAAAATCCCATGGACAGAGACTGTGGGCTATAGTCCATGGGGTTGCAATGAGTCAGACTCGACTGAGCACAGCACAATACAACCCTCCTAATAATTGGAAAGTTATGTTTTCTGTTTGCTTGTTCTCATTCAGCTTGAGAAGCTTTAAAGGAAAACTCATATTTATGACCAGAATCAGAATAAGTGTGTTTGATTGGCCAAGTGAGGGGGGGTCCCATCTAGTATGAGCAGTAGTGGTCTGGATAGTGCTTTAATTTCTTTCTTTTAAAGTAATTTTTCTAAGGGCTGTCCAATCAGAGCCTTGGAGAGAAGAAACCCACAAATGTAAACCAGAGAAAATGGATGTAGGTAACTGGCCACAAACCCAACAACTGGATTGATTTCTGAAATTGTGCTCATGAATAGAAAAACATTTGAGTCGTGTGCAAGAGTCTAAGAATCAAGAACATGTTATAATCATACAGGTAAGATTCGGCATCTTGGGCTAGCTGTCTGCTTCTGATGTCGTCTTCTCATCCTGGTGTGGGTGTTTCTTTTCTGTTACAGCGTTGTTTTTAGGTAAGTTTGAAGTCAGCTGCTTCCTCCATAGACCAGTCTGGTGCAGTGGCCCTTTTTATGTGGGAAATACGAATCCAGGAATCAGTTCCCTTCAGTTTTTCTTTGTGTGAGCTAGTTAAAAGAACTAAGCTCCCTTCCATTTAGGTTAGAGAGAGTCCTTTAAAAAAACGCCTTTTCTAGTATACATAGTGTCTTAGTTATAGGTCATAGACATCTGATCTTCATTTAAAGATAATTTACTATGACAAGCTTCAGAACAAGCTTAGAATGTCCCGTTAATAATTCAATTAAACACTTTCAATAATATAACATATCCCCCTTTAATAATATATTTTCATATAATTCTTCTTTTAGTCTCATTGGTCTTCCTGTGATAATCTAGAAGGGAGACAAATGATGTTTGCCAAAAGAGGTGGAAATAAGCATCTGTAATTTTAACTAATTAAGTTTTAAAAAGTTTTTGTTTATTCTTGGATGACTGAGTGTTCATTACTTGTTCTTTCTGCTAAACCAGAGGCCTGGGGGTGATAAGCATTATAGAAATGCTATATAATTGACCAAATCTTACAAATGTTTTAAAAAGTATGTCCAGTAAAATGAATTGCTTTATCACTGTATAGTTCTGAGGGAATTTCCCAAATGGGAATAAATTTCTAAATCAGTTTTTCCATTGATTTCCTTGTGGCCCTTATGCATGGGAATGCCTCAACCCAGTGTGAAAACATACAAATCAAAACAGAACGTATTGATAACCTTTAAAGGGAGACATTTGTTTGAAATCATCTACCAAATTTCAAAGGGACCTGCAGATATTGGAAAATCTCCTTGAGGACTGTGTAATGGTTTCTTTGGGTTATATTTTGGACAAGTGATACATCTTAATAGACCTTCTGAACTACTATAAAAGAAGGCTTTGAGAAATATTGTTTATCCCATAATACCATCTTATCTGGGTTCCAGTGAGTTTCTAATGAATTATTGTAAAATAGTATATTAAGCTCCAAGTAGAAGGATAGGTGGGGCTTCCCAGGTGGCGCTAGTGGTAAAGAACCTGCCTGCCAGTGCAAGAGGCAAAAGAGACGCAGCTGCAATCCAATGGGTTGCAAAGGGTCGGACACAAGTGAGGTGTCTTAGCAGCAACAGCAGCAGCAGGATAGGCTTCCTGTATGGGCCTGTCCACAGCTCTTTGTTGAAGTTGAGTCTTCCTCCCTTCCGTGCTCAAGGATTTTTTTCTTTTTCTGGCACCATTCCCTGACTTCTTTAACAGTATGTCAGTAAGTTTACTGGGAGGCTGAGAGGAAAGGCAATGGTTATTTGGTGGTGGTGGTTATTTNTCTTTGTTGAAGTTGAGTCTTCCTCCCTTCCGTGCTCAAGGATTTTTTTCTTTTTCTGGCACCATTCCCTGACTTCTTTAACAGTATGTCAGTAAGTTTACTGGGAGGCTGAGAGGAAAGGCAATGGTTATTTGGTGGTGGTGGTTATTTTGTAAAGCTGCTGTCTTGGCACATGATCGGCAAAAATTTCTTTTTGCTTCTGCAGTCTCAGCCTTTTGGTGACCTGATACCTTAATGATAGCAAGTGTATTCATAGCAGAATTGCATATAGTAATTCTACCACTTGTTTTATGCTTTTGATAGGCTGTCCTGAAGATGCTAAAATCCTCTTTGCTTCCAAAGGATACCAATATCATGTGCCACCCCAAAGGCATAGCATGTATACGTTAGCAAATTTTCCTTTTGGCTGCTGACAGGCTCTTGTTAGTGGTGTATATTTGGTCTGTTGGGCAGAAGAGATATTAGGCAAGGAAACGTTTTCAAGGATAGACACTGGAGTAACAGTGACAGAGTCAACCTGGTACTTTCCATTAGATTCTTGTAGATTTGAACTATCAGGGGATAATACAAAATCAGAATTATCCATAGTGATTTCTTGAAGATCAATTCGAGGAGATAAAAAATTCGAGGAGAGAGTGATTCATGACTATCTCTTCTGTGGTCTGAAACAGCACAGCTGTTGCTGTGACTGCCCACAGATAAGGGGGGTGGCCCTTAGTTATCGAATCTAGCTGTTGGCTGTGATGTGACTCAGACAATAAAGAATCTGCCTGCAAGTCAGGAGACCAGGGTTCAATCCCTAGATTGGGAAGATCCCCTGGAGAAGGGAATGGCTACCCACTCCAGTATTCTTGCCTGGAGGATTCCATGGACAGANTGGCTGTGATGTGACTCAGACAATAAAGAATCTGCCTGCAAGTCAGGAGACCAGGGTTCAATCCCTAGATTGGGAAGATCCCCTGGAGAAGGGAATGGCTACCCACTCCAGTATTCTTGCCTGGAGGATTCCATGGACAGAGGCGCCTGGCGGGCTATAGTCCCTGGGGTCTCAAAAAGTCAGACATGACTAAGCAACTGATACAGCCATTGTGTTGCTGGGTTAATACTCCTGTGTAGGGATGCCTTTGTTTTCATGTACAAAGAGAAAAAAGAGTAAATCATAATTTGGATGTCCCAAGGCCAGGGCATTTGCCAGGATTTTTTTTTTAAGGCCTCCATGGCTTCAGAATGTCCTGTTTCCCAGAAAAAACACCGAGGTTGGTCCTTTTAAAGCAAATTATGTGATGGTGGAGCCACTAAAGAAAAATTTGGAATTCAGTTCCTCTAGTAACCTGCAAGGTCTAAGAATTTCTTTAAGTGCCTTTTTGTCTTTGGAACAAGGAATGCCAAAATGACTTTTACTCTAACTAGATCAATTAAAGGGATTCCCAGGTGGTGCACTGGTAAAAAAAATCCACCTGCCAATATAGGAAACACAAGAAACGTGGGTTTGGGTTGGATCCCTGGGTCGGGAAGATCCCCCAGAGGAGGAAATGGCAACCTGCTCCAGTGTTCTTGCTTGAAAAATTCCATGGACAGAGGAGTCTGGTGGTGTACAGTCCATGGGGTCACAAAGAGTACGATGAGACTGAGCACATGCTCACAGAGATCAATTTAAAGTCCTTCTTAAATATCACATGACCTAAATATTTCACATTAGCTTTATAAAACTTTAATTTCTCCTTGGACACTTTATGTCCCTTTGAAGCTAGCTTCTGAAGTAACTCCAAAATAGTCTTGTTGACTGTTTATCAAATAATTTAAATACAACAGCAAATCATCTACATATTGTATCAAAATTGACTTATGAGGAAAAACCAGATGGTCTAAGTCCACTTTTAATATCTGAGAAAAGTAAATGGGCTTTTCAGTATAACCCTGTGGCATTTCGGTCCATGTATGTTGCTGCTCATTCCAAGTGAAGGCAAAGAGATATGGGTCATCAGGATATACAAGGATACTATAAAAAACACTGCAAAGCTATTTCCCTGAAAAGAAGTCACTGCTTTTAGGACTATTGGGACAGCAAGGACTGGGGCTTTGGCACTACAGAATGATAAGCAACAGTTATAGCTTTGATAGAGCTCAAATCTTGTATGAATCACCAAACCTTGCCATTAGGTTTCTTAGCTGGCAAAAGGGGGCTTGTTATAAGGACTAATGCCAAGGCACAGTAAGCCCTTTCTTATTATAAGCTGTTATCAAGGGTTTTATTCCTTTATGGTTTCCTGCCTCAGAGGGTATTGACGAATGTTGGGTGGGGTTTATTTTGGCCCATAGTAACTTTAATGGGTGATGCAGACTGTACTTTTCCTGTATCTGTTGGATCAAGTATCCATAATTCTTTGGGTACTACCTAACAGTTTTTCTTGTTCTATGTCACTCTTCTCATGGGTCACAAACATTATTTGATAAAGAAAATTTGATCTTTCAAATTTAAAAATGTTTCCCGCTTCAGAGTCAAAGAAATATGGGCTTCTTAACTTTCTAATAAATCCCCACCTATTAGGTGAGTAGGGATACATTTTACTAGGAAAAAGGAGTGCTTTCTTTTAAGTTCTCTTAAGTAAAATTTTGAAGATAATGATTTAAGAACACACATTAGAAACCCCTATCATTTGCTTTGAAGTATTACTGCAAGAGAGGCAGCCTTTGATTTTGGTAAACTTTGAAGCTGAAAAGGTGGCCCCTGTGTCTGTTCAGTTCAGTTCAGTTGCTCAGTCATGTCCAACTCTGCGACCCCATGGACTGCAGCATGCCTGGCTTCCCTGTCCATCACCAACTCCCAGAGTTTACTCAAACTCACATCCATTGAGTCGGTGATGCCGTCCAACCATCTCATCCTCTATCGTTCCCTTCTCTTCCTGCCTTCAGTCTTTCCCAGCATCAGGGTCTTTTCAGATGAGTCAGCTCTTCCCATCAGGTGGCCAAAGTATTGGAGTTNTGACAGCATCATCTTTCAGGATTTGAAACAGCTCAACTGGAATTTCATCACCTCCACTAGCTTTGTTCATAGTGATGCTTCCTAAGGCCTGCTTGACTTCACATTCCAGGATGTCTGGCTCTAGGTGAGTGATCACATCATCATGATTATCTGGCTCGTGAAGATCTTTTTTTGTACAGTTCTTCTGTGTATTCTTACCACTTCTTCTTCATATCTTCTGCTCCTGTTAGATCCATACCATTTCTCTCCTTCCTTTTAATGGTTTTGGAAAGTTGATCTATGTAATGGGGCCAATGTAAATTGTGTCTTTTAATAGAGGAGCTATTCCTCATCTATGCCTTCCTGATGTGGTGGATTTCAGCAAAGTATCATGAGAATGATTCAGGTGTCATGCCAGAATATTTTCTAAACATTTTCTTGAACCTCCCACCTGATACTCTGGAATGGATTCACCTGGTTTTTGTTTATACTGCTGAATCTTTGTCCAGTGTATACAGATTTTGGAAAAAATTCTGGGAGTCTGAGTAGTTTATGAGCTAATTTCTTGAATTCAGCTTGAGTTGATGAGCTATGTGAATCAAAATCATTAAGAGATTTCTCTGTCCTGATTTCTCTATCCATTCCTTTAAATGGATTTACCTTCAGAAACTAGTAGCTGTATTAATTGATATAAATCAGAAAACCTGGGCTCACAGTTCCAGATGGTTAACTAGAATTCCTTAGCAAATCCTTTTGGGTCTGGACTAGGATTGGGAATTTTCTTAGCTTAAGTTCTCAGGTCTAGGGAGTACATTTAAGCATAAAGGATGATTCCCCTCTTCCTATAATACATTTATCCTTAAAGGGTGCTGTAATACTTATGATTTTGTGTCCCCTTTTGCTTGGAGCGAGGAAGGAGCAGGAGGTGAGGGTGATGGAAGAGAGAGAAACAGTATCTGGGCTTGACAGTTCAGATAAAAGAAGATAAAAAGAAGGAGCAGAGGGAGATACAGGACTAATGCTGGTGGCTTTTTAAACGTTCCAGTACTATTTTAAGTAATTTTTTTGTTGGTTTCCTGCAAAGAAGTTGCTTCATCATTTCCCCTTTTAGAAGCTTCTTGAATGCCTCTTGAACTAAGTATTCCATTCAGTCTGTTTGATCTTATGGCCAGCTTTTTCTAGCTGGGTATGAAGAAAAGTTATTTTTGGAATGTCAAAAGAGCCCCCAGTTGGGCCGTTTAGATTGAAATCTCCTTAACATGATTTCTCCAATCATGTAAGTATTTGCAAGTATAAATTCCGAATGTATTTATACAGGAACCTGGCTGGGTGTATTAGTTGGAGGCTGACAATCTATCATTCTGTTTTCTTTTGGTTTGAAAATTTTTTTCCCCATTCTGAGGTTTGTCCTTCTAGATGAAATCACTAGTGATGATTGTGTCATTAGTGGTCCAGTGAGCTGTTTGTGAGCATAACTCTTCTAGAGTCATTGCAGTGCTCTCACTGACATATCTCAGTTTTTCCCTGTTGTATCCTAAGAATATTGTGAATCTTTATCATTCACAGTGATGATCAGATCACTGAAAGGCCATCTCTTACGCATGTCCCTGGCAGATCAAGTTTTTAATTAAAATGAGTAGGTTTCCCTATTGCATGGTATGAGGACTTGCCTCCACCATTCCATGGGTTTCTTTTTTTTTCTTTTTAGATTTATTTATTGGCTGTGGTGAGTCTTTGTTACTGCTTATGGGCTTTTTCTAGTTGCATACTCTTGCCTGGCAAATCCCATGGACAGGGGAGCCTGGTAGACTGAAGTCCATGGGGTCGCTAGGAGTCAGACATGACTGAGCGACTTCACTTTCACTTTTCACTTTCATGCATTGGAGGAGGAAATGGCAACCCACTCCAGTGTTCTTGCCTGGAGAATCCCAGGGACAGGGAAGCGTGGTGGGCTGCCGTCTCTGGGGTCGCACAGAGTCGGACATGACTGAAGCGACTTAGCCGCAGCAGCAGCAGCAGCAGCAGCAAGCGAGGGCTACTCTTCGTTGTGGTGTGTGGGTTTTTCACTGCAGTGGCTTCTCGTTGCAGGCTCCATGGCATGTAGGCTTCCATAGTTGTGGCATGTAGGCTTCCATAGTTGTGGCTCACAGGCTCTAGAGCATGGGCTCAGTAGTTGTGGCACATGGGCTTAGTTGCTCTGCAGCATGTGGGATCTTCCCGACCACAGATTGAATCCGTGTCCTCTGTATTGGCAGATGGATTCTTAACCACTGGGCCACCAGGGAGACCCCCTACCCCAACAAGTTTCGTAGTTGCCTGAGAAAGCCCATTGCTAGCCAGGAGATGTCCCTTCTTTGGAGTTGAAATCTCTCATGAGATATTTTTACTTTTATTCTAAGAAACTGCATTAATGTAGCTAATTCAAGGAAAAATGAAACCTAATCGCCCATCTAATAACCTAAAGATCCCCTCAGTGTCTTTAAGCAAAAATCTTCATAGCCTTTCAAGTGAGGATAACCCAAGTACCTTTTCTTGAACCTAAGTTCAAGAAAACCTACTCCTTCAGTGAAGAGTTTAAAACTATTGAGTAAAACTTAGGATCACCAAGCAATAACTGGAGAGCTAAGACCCAGGAGTGCTGTGCTCAGTCGTGTGCTCTGTTGCTCAGTCCTGTCTGACTCTTTTGTGACTCCATGGACTGTAGCCCACCAGGTTTCTCTGTCCATGGAGTTTTCCAGGGAAGAATACTGGAGTAGGTTGCCATTTCCTCCTCCAGGGGATCTTCCCAACCCAGAGATAGAATTTGTGTCTCTTTTGCCTCCTGCATTGGCAGGCAGATTCTTTATCACTGTGCCACCAGGGAAGCCCTAAGACTCAGGAGAGACTCACTCAAATTTGTCTGAACTCATAGAGGAGACGGACAGACCCAAGAGGCTTCTGGGAGTACCAGGGCTCTGAGTCATCGAAGAGTTCAGGAGAAGAAGGGAAATCTGCGCTGGGTCCCTTCATTGATTGCCAAGATTGTCAACTGAAAAAAAAAAGTACACAACCTAGAAGTTGAGAATTATGGTTTATTAGAGACCTTGTGTATTAGTCGCTCAGTCATGCCCGACTCTTTGCAACCCCATAGACTGCAGCCCATCAGGCTCCTTTGTCCATGGGATTCTCCAGGCAAAGATGTTGGAGTGATTTGCCATTTCCTTCTCCAGGTTAGAGACCTTAGTGAGGACTGTATCCCAGGATGGCAGCCTCTCAGTTCTGAGGGCCTTTTCCAAAGAGGTAAAGGACTAATCAAGAAACATAGAGGTTATTACTGGAAAAGAAAGAAAAACACATGTAAGTTGAACATTGAAAGATTACTGCTAAACAAAAACAAACAGACATCTCAAGTTAATCATTTTAGTACTTCTCTGTATATGCAAGAGTCTAGGTTTTTTGAAATTATTCCTTGGATATGCACTTTAACTGGGCCAGTATCCTATTTTTTCTCATCCTGAATCCCCTCAGGGTGCAGTGTGACTAGAGTTTGGGGATGTTGAGGGTGGTTCAGTGGCTGATGGATTTATGGCTGCAACATCCTTTGTTTACTGAAGTGGCAGTCAACATTCTTTGTTGATACTACCAAAGGGCATTCTTTCAGCCTGCAACTGTACTGTAGTTTATTAGCTAGGCCAGACAACTCCCTGGAGAAAGTCCTTCTCCCAGAAGAATGTATGGTCAGACCCTCTATCAGGCCCTCCTGCAAATGAACAAGGGACAGCTCTGTTGGAGGCAGATAGTCACAGTTTAGTAAGAGTAAAATGAGGCATGTCCTCCTAGATTTAATTGACCAAAGACTGAATTATGCACTCAGAAATAAAAGATAACATCCAAAGACTTCGTTGAATGTTTTATACAAGCTTTTCCAAGGGACACTGCATTAAACCTGGAAGCCCCAGAGAACAGTATCTCCTAATTTCTGCTTTAGAAGGAAAATTTCTAATACTAAAAAAAGTTCAAAAATAACAATGTTGGTTGGTCAGGATAGCTGTTAAGCATAATAATGGAGGCTACCATACAGTTCTTTGTAAACAATTTACAGGAAAACAGAAGGAAAAAGAAATTCAAAATAACAATTCTTTCTCTGCAATTTGAATTTTTAGGAAAGCCAAAATATAACTCTGAGAATAATTTAAAGCCCAGGGAGAGTTCTCCCTATGTACCTTCAGACAATTGCAGGTATTACGAGGTCGGGCCTTTGAAAGAGGAAATGTCTCACACTTAAGAGAAAAGTAAGTTTAAGAAACAGCATTCCTAGGCTCAAGCATCCCCGGAAGATTTGTCTTTCTTCTCCCGAGGGACAGTTTCCCCTTGAATGATGATGTCAGCCCATCCTTATTTTACCCCACAGCCAACCATTAAGCCTTAAATAGAGGATCAGGAATTGGATTATTTTTAAATTTAAATTTATTTATTTTAATTGGAGGCAAATTACTTTACAATATTGTGTTGGTTTTGCCATACATCAACATGAACATGTGTTTCCCATCCTGAACCTCCCTCCCACCTCCCTCCCCATACCATCCCTCTGGGTCATCCCAGTGCACCNTTTGTCCATGGGATTCTCCAGGCAAAGATGTTGGAGTGATTTGCCATTTCCTTCTCCAGGTTAGAGACCTTAGTGAGGACTGTATCCCAGGATGGCAGCCTCTCAGTTCTGAGGGCCTTTTCCAAAGAGGTAAAGGACTAATCAAGAAACATAGAGGTTATTACTGGAAAAGAAAGAAAAACACATGTAAGTTGAACATTGAAAGATTACTGCTAAACAAAAACAAACAGACATCTCAAGTTAATCATTTTAGTACTTCTCTGTATATGCAAGAGTCTAGGTTTTTTGAAATTATTCCTTGGATATGCACTTTAACTGGGCCAGTATCCTATTTTTTCTCATCCTGAATCCCCTCAGGGTGCAGTGTGACTAGAGTTTGGGGATGTTGAGGGTGGTTCAGTGGCTGATGGATTTATGGCTGCAACATCCTTTGTTTACTGAAGTGGCAGTCAACATTCTTTGTTGATACTACCAAAGGGCATTCTTTCAGCCTGCAACTGTACTGTAGTTTATTAGCTAGGCCAGACAACTCCCTGGAGAAAGTCCTTCTCCCAGAAGAATGTATGGTCAGACCCTCTATCAGGCCCTCCTGCAAATGAACAAGGGACAGCTCTGTTGGAGGCAGATAGTCACAGTTTAGTAAGAGTAAAATGAGGCATGTCCTCCTAGATTTAATTGACCAAAGACTGAATTATGCACTCAGAAATAAAAGATAACATCCAAAGACTTCGTTGAATGTTTTATACAAGCTTTTCCAAGGGACACTGCATTAAACCTGGAAGCCCCAGAGAACAGTATCTCCTAATTTCTGCTTTAGAAGGAAAATTTCTAATACTAAAAAAAGTTCAAAAATAACAATGTTGGTTGGTCAGGATAGCTGTTAAGCATAATAATGGAGGCTACCATACAGTTCTTTGTAAACAATTTACAGGAAAACAGAAGGAAAAAGAAATTCAAAATAACAATTCTTTCTCTGCAATTTGAATTTTTAGGAAAGCCAAAATATAACTCTGAGAATAATTTAAAGCCCAGGGAGAGTTCTCCCTATGTACCTTCAGACAATTGCAGGTATTACGAGGTCGGGCCTTTGAAAGAGGAAATGTCTCACACTTAAGAGAAAAGTAAGTTTAAGAAACAGCATTCCTAGGCTCAAGCATCCCCGGAAGATTTGTCTTTCTTCTCCCGAGGGACAGTTTCCCCTTGAATGATGATGTCAGCCCATCCTTATTTTACCCCACAGCCAACCATTAAGCCTTAAATAGAGGATCAGGAATTGGATTATTTTTAAATTTAAATTTATTTATTTTAATTGGAGGCAAATTACTTTACAATATTGTGTTGGTTTTGCCATACATCAACATGAACATGTGTTTCCCATCCTGAACCTCCCTCCCACCTCCCTCCCCATACCATCCCTCTGGGTCATCCCAGTGCACCGGCCCGAAGCATCCTGTATCCTGCATCGATCCTGGACTGGCGATTTGTTTCTTATACGATATTATACATGTTTCAATGCCATTATCTCAAATCATCCCACCTTCTCCCTCTCCCACAGAATCCAAAAGACTGTTCTATACATCTGTGTCTCTTTTGCTGTCTCGCATACAGGGTTATCGTTATCATCTTTCTAAATTCCATATATATGAGTTAGTATACTGAGTTGGTGTTTTTCTTTCTGGCTTACTTCACTCTGTATAATAGGCTCCAGTTTCATCCACCTCATTAGAACTGGTTTTTGACACTGGTGCTTGCTTTCACTACAGTCAGCTCCTCCCTGTCACCTCTGATGCTATTTGAGCTGTCAGTGTCTCTGGGTAGCCTATTTCATTGCCCATAAGTTAGCTAATCCCAATATCTCTAGGCCTTTTAAGACTCATCATGCCTTTCTAGTTTCCAACTGTCCACCAGCAGATTTTTATGTAAATTTAATACCACTGTAAACTGTAATGATTTCCCTGCCATCAGATCAAACTCTAATTCTTCTACTTTCCTTACTAGAAACTCATTCTGATTTAAATTCCTCTGGAGAGGATGAGTCCTCAAAAGATGCCCCAATTAGTCTCTGTGCTACACGTGCAAATAAAGGAGGATTGTTAATGAGTGCAGGACCTGTGCACATTAGTTAGAAGAAGAATAAACCTCTTCTATAAGAAGCCCAATACTCTCTCTCCAGGGATGAACAGCCAGGAATTGAATCTATTATGGACTCTCTTTTGAAGCAGGATGTACTTGTCTTTACTTCCTAACCTTGTAACACCCCATACTTACCAGTAAGAAAAAGGCAAATTTGACTCTGGCAGAAACCAAATATGTACATTTGTACAAGACCTAAGAGCCTAAGGTGTTCAGTTTAGTTCAGTTCAGTCGCTCAGTTGTGTCTGACTCTTTGCAACCCCATGGACTGCAGCATGCCAGGCTTCCCTGTTTATCACCAACTCCTGAAGCTTGCTCAAACTCATATCCATCAAGTCATTGATACCATCCAATGGTCTCATCCTTTGTCATCCCCTTCTCTTCCTGCTTTCAATCTTTCCCAGCATCAGGATCTTTTCTAATCAGTCAGTTCTTTGCATCAGGTGGCCAAAGTATTGGAGTTTCAGCTTCAGCATCAGTCCTTCCAGTGAATATTCAGGACTGATTTCCTTTAAGATGGACTGGTTTGATCTTTTTGCAGTCCAAGGGACTCTCAGGAGTCTCCTCCAACACCACAGTTCAAAAACATCAATTCTTTGGTGCTCAACTTTCTTTATAGTCCAACTCTCACATCCACACATGACTACTGGAAAAACCGTAGATTTGACTAGATGGACATTATTTTGTTGGCAAAATAATTTCTCTGCTTTTTAATATACTGTCTAGGTTGGTCATAGCTTTTCTTCCAAGGAGCAAGCCTCTTTTAATTTCATAGCTGCAGTCAGGTGGCTCAGGTGGTAATGAATCTGCCTGCAGTATAAGAGACCTGGGTTCAATCCCTGGGTTGGGAAGATCCCCCAGAGAAGGCAATGGCTACTGACTCCAGTATTCTTGCCTGGAGAATTCCATGGACCGAGGAGCCTGGCAGGCTGCAGTTCATAGGGTTGCAAAGAGTCGGACATGACTGAGCAACTAACACTAAGAATCTAAACCTTTGTAATTCCTCAGTTCCTGCTAACACAGCATGGTTTTTAGTAAAGTTACCTCTGTTCAACCTTTTTCTCAATCCCATTGCACCCTGACTCACAGTTTCTTTTTGTGTGACTGTGTAAAGCAAGACAATTCACTTGAACTTGTGGGCTGGGATATTGTGAATCTCCCTCAATATTTCCCTGGATCCTTAAAGTAGACTTGATACTATAGCATTTACCCAAGACTCCACGCTTACTTAGTACGTTGATGACCTTTTGTTTTGTGATCAAACTAAGCAGGAGGCTCTTACAGACTCCTTCATCCTCCTAAAAGAACTAGCTGAATGAGGCCAGAAGGCCTTCAGATCTAAACTTTAGTGAGTCCAAATGACTGTTACCCACTTAACACATAACTTATCTCAAGGCATTTGGAAGCTCACCCCCAAATGTCTTAAGTCAACTTTGTCCATCCTTCCCCCTCAAACAAAGAGGCAATTACATAAAGTTTTAGGGGCAGCTGGCTATTGCAACCAGAAGAGTCCGAATTTTGTAGCCCTGCTAAAAGTCTGTTTGCCCTTCTTCCAGATATTATCATAGAACTTATTTTCTGGCCTTCAGAGGCATTTACCTCCTCTGAAGTCTTAAAATTAACTTCATGTACACTCCTGGCTCTTTGTTTACCGAGCATTGACAAAGATTTTAATCTATAATGTCTTGAACATAATGGGATTGTTTCACGCATTCTAGTCTTTTGTCTCTCAGACATGGTCTACCGTTTCTCATGTCATTAGACAAGGTGGGATGAGGAATGCCCCCAGGTTTCTATGTGGTGTGTGCAGCAACTGCCTTGATTGACATAGCTTATGTAGCACACATGCACGTTAGTCTTATGTTAGGCTCGCCATTCATCTCTTTGTTCCTGGTGCTGTATCTTGCTGTTAGTCGCTAATTCGTGTCCAACTCTTTGCAAGCCCATGCACTGCAGCACACCAGGCTTTCCTGTCCTTCATTGTCTCCTTGAGTTTGCTCAGACTCATGTCCATCAAGTCAGTGATGCTATCCAACCATCTCATCCTCTGCCATCCCTTTCTCCTTTTGCCTTCAATCTTTCCCAGCATAAGGGAATGAGTCAGCTTTTTGCATCAGGTGGTCAAAGTATTGGAGCTTCAGCATCAGTCCTTGCACTGAATATTCATAGTTGATTTCTTTTAGGATTGATTGGTTTAATCTCTTTGCAGTCTAAGGGACTCTCAAGAATCTTCACCGACACCACAGTTCGAAACCATCAGTTCTTCGGTGCTCAGCCTCCTTCATGGTCCAGCTCTCACATTTTTACATAGCTGCTAGAAAAAAACAGCTTTAACTATATGGACCTTTGTTAGCAAAGTGATGTCTCTGTTTTTAGTATGTTTGTCTATATCACAAATCCATAGCACTTTATATAGTGAGAAACCACTTATGAGCAGGCTTTTTTTACCTAAACCTCCCAATCATCTTAAATTGTTACTGAGTCCAAGCTTGGTCTGCTTGCCACACAACAGGACAATAATTTGGAGATGAGGTGTCGAGATAAAAAAATAAAAACTTTATTTGAAAAGCCAGGCATCTGAGACGATGACAAGCTAGTGTCCTAAAGTACCATCTTATCAGGGTCGGGATACTAGTTTCTTTTATAGAACAGAGGGGAAGGAAGTGAGGAAGTAAAGTAAAAAGTCCGTAAGTCTTGCAAAGTATCTCCTGCTTAGTCACCTTAGGGGAGCAAAGGTTAATGTAAAAGAAACATATCCAACATGGAGTCAGATTCTATTCTCCCTTTTTACAAAATCATTGTAACATTTTGAATCTAGCTTCTTTAATACCCCTCTGGATGATATAGCCTGTGGGGGGAGGATAGTTAAGGAACTAAAAGACCATTGGTTTTGCCCTGGCATGCACAAAATTTCTGACCAAATTATTTCTCAGTGCATTATTTGTAAATCTTAACCAAATTTGTAGGAGAGCTCTCCATCACCTAGGAAGTCCTCTAAAGCCCACGTTTTCCTTTGTGGTACTCCAGATGGATTTAATAGATTTGACCCCAGATTTAGGCTGTACTCACTATTTGGTTGTTATTTACATGTTTAGTGGATGGACTGAATACTATCTGATTACATTAGTTGTTGCCACAATAGTGGTAAAGAAATTAATAACTGAGGTTATCCCTTGTTTTGGCATTCCTTTATGGATTGAGCAGACCAAAAGGCTCAGCAGAAATAAGCCATTTGCTTGTTGAAAGTTTGATGTACTCATTAAAATTTCATACCAGATGACATCTTTAATCATCAGGGCAGTGGAGTATAAAAATATAACTGTAAGAAGGACTTTAGGGAAGATTTGTCAAGAAACTATTTAAGTAGCTAGAGGCTTTGCTCTAGACTCCTAATATTTATGGAGAAGATACTTAATATTTCTATTAGTCTTGACAAGTTCCAAATTGCTACACCTTTTCCTGAAATTTGCATTTTAAAAAGATAGCAGAGATAAGAGTTCCTGGAGAAGACCAGGTAGAATATTTGCATCTCAAGATATAGGAGGAAAAAGGCAAGTCCCTTCTAGGATGACTGCTGCCTACCCTCTCTCCTCCCTTTCTCTCAGTACTTACAGGTCTCTTACGATCAAATAGGAGAGGTTTTTGGAGTGTTAAAATTGGTGGGTTTTGAATTATTTTTGGAGCCACACCTCTGATCCTGTAAAGACTAGATTTATAAAACAAGGGCAGTTTTTAAAAATTTTTTCAAAGAATTGGATGACCACCTCAGTGATATGAAGGAACTGACATACCATTTACCTATGGTGAAATGTTTTACTTTCTCTCATTTAGCTTAAGGGAGAAGTTCCTCTTCTGTTATTCAAGTCCAAGCTCACTCAGCTTGCTGTACAATAGGCCAATAAATCCTAGAGACAGGGTGTTGAGGCAAAGAAGAGACTGTTCATAAAGCTGGCTGACTGAGAAGATGGCTGGCTAGTGCCTCAAAGTAAACATCTTGTTGGGACCTTGGTGCCAGGTTCTTTTATGAATTAGAGATGGGGGGAGGTAAGGAAGCAAAGTCAAAAGACCATTCAATTATTGTAAATATCTCCTAGAATGGCAAGCCTCAGTCAGGGGGATGTGTTAATATACTTACTTACAGCCCTTCACAGGTGGGCAGAGTCATGCTATCTCCCTGTGAGCCAAAGGCACCCTAGCCCAAAGGTCAGGCAGAGGGGCCAGGCAGGGCTCCCCGAGGCAGGCCGTTGTGTGTACATGCTAAGTCACTTCAGTCATGTCTGACTCTTTGCACCCTATGGACTGTAGCCTGCCAGGTTCCTCTTCCATGGAATTCTCAAGGCAAGAATACTGGAATGGGTGGCCATGCCCTTCTCCTGGGGATCTTTCCAACCCAGAGACTGAACCCATGTCTCTTACAGCTCCTGCATTGGCACGTGGGTTCTTTACTTTAGCGCCACCTGGGAAGCCCAAGGCAGGCCATTATGTGTGCCTGTAATAACAAAAGTGGCAAAATAAGAATTAAGGTCACAGAAGCAGATCCAATATGGATTCAAAAGAATGAAACTAGAACACTTTTTAACACCATACACAAAAATAAACTCAAAATTGATTAAAGATCTAAACATAAGACCAGAAACTATGAAACTCCTAGAGGAGAACATAAGCAAACACTCTCTGACATAAATCACAGCAGGTTCCTTTATGACCCACCTCCCAGAATATTGGAAATAAAAGCAAAAATAAACAAATGGGACCTAATTAAAATTAAAAGCTTCTGCACAACAAAGGAAACTAAAAGCAAGGTGAAAAGACAGCCTTCAGAATGGGAGAAAATAATAGCAAATGAAGAACTGATAAAGAATTAATCTCAAAAATATACAAGCAACTTATGCAGCTCAATTCCAGAAAAATAAATGACCCAATCAAAAGATGGACCAAAGAACTAAACAGACATATCTCCAAAGAAGACATACAGATGGCTAACACATGAAAAGATGCTCAACATCACTCGTCATCAGAGAAATGCAAATCAAGACCACAATGAGGTACCATTTCACGCCAGTCAGAATGGCTGCGATCCAAAAGTCTACAAGCAATAAATGCTGGAGAGGNTGTCTTGTTCTTTCATCTGGGGCATAATCCTCTGCTGTTTCACTTTGTCTAACTTTCTGTGATTATGGTTTTTATTCACAAGCTGAAAATCCTTCTTAGTTCTGCTGTCTGTCTTCTAGTGGATGAGGCTGTCTAAGAGACTTGTGCAGGCTTCCTGATGGTAGGGGCTGGTGGTGGGCAGGGCTGTTGCTCAGCAAAGGGCTTCCCTGGTGGCCCAGCTGGTAAAGAATCCACCTGCAATGTGGGAGACCTGGGTTCGATCCCTGGGTTGGAAAGATCCCCTGGAGAAGGGAACGGCTATCCACTCCAGTATTCTGGCCTGGAGAATTCCATGTGCTGTTTAGTCCATGGGATCGCAAAGAATCAGACATGACCAAGCTTAGTAAAATTTTAATCCTCTTGTCTGCTGAGGGCTGGGGCTGTATTCCCTCCCTGTTGGTTGTCTGGCGTGAGATGACCCAGCACTGGAACCTACAAGTTGTTTACTGGGGCTAATGGCAGCCTCTGGAGTCTCCTGCCAGTGGGTCCTTTCCAGAACTGTTGACGCCAGTGTCCCCTCCATGAGCCACAGCTGCTCTCCCATCTCTGCCAGAGACCCTCCAGTGCCAGCAGGCAGGTCTGGCCCAATCTCCTGTTGGGTCAGTGCTCCTTCCCCCGGGTCCTGGTACACACAGGACCCTGTTTGTGCCCTTCAAGAGTGGAGTTTCTGTTTCTTCCAGTGCTGTGAAAGTCCTATAATCTAATCCCACTGGCCTTCAAAGCCAGACCCTCTGGGGCATCCTTATCCTGTTGCCTGACCCCTCAGCTGAGTTGCCTGATGTGGGGCTCAGGACTTTCACTGCAGTGGCAGAATTTCTGTGGTACAGTTGTTCTTCAGTCTGTGGGTTGCCCACCTGATGGGTATGGAATTTGATTCTATCACACTTGCACTCCTCCTACTGTCTCACCCCCTTTTGTCTTTAAATGTAAATTATCTTTTTTGATAGGGTCTGGTGTTTCTTTGTTGATGGTTGCTCAGCAGTTAGCTGTGATTCCAATGTTCTCATAAGAAGGGATGAGGGCATATCCTTCTACTCTACGATCTTGAGCTAATCTTTCACAACAAATCTTTCAGTGAGGCTTTTTCAGAATTCTGAAGCCTTTTGGTGCTTCCACATACCAATTAAAATAGATAACAGTAGTCTAAGATGCTGCTGCTGCTGCTGCTGCTAAGTCACTTGAGTCATGTCCAACTCTGTGGGACCCCAGAGACAGCAGCCTACCAGGCTCCCCCGTCCCTGGGATTCTCCAGGCAAGAACACTGGAGTGGGTTGCCATTTCCTTCTCCAATGCATGAAAGTGAAAAGTGAAAGTGAAATCGCTCAGTCATGTCCGACTCTTCACGACCCCATGGACTGCAGCCTACCAGGCTTCTCCATCCATGGGATTTTCCAGGCAAGAGTACTGGAGTGGGTTGCCATTGCCTTCTCTGAGTCTAAGATGAGAGCTCTCTAAAATTTTAATAATTTAGAAATTTCTCTAATTCAAAGGGTCCAAGGAGCTAGCCCTACAAATATTTTCCCTTGCTAATCTAATTTTAGAAAAGAGAAAAACACTTAGTCACTGTTTTCTCGAGAAGACTGCAGGGCACAGGTCGAAAAGACTACTGTCTTTAACTGCATGCTCAAAATTGTTCTGGAGTACCAAAAGAACCCCATCTTGGCCATTTTAGGGCCTGATTTCCTTTAATTCTCAGTTAAGTACTTGTAAGCATACATAAACCCAGCTGGTATTCCCATAGGTGGCCGTTTGCAGGGGAGGTGTTTGACCTTTGAGGTACAATCTCTCAATATAAATTTCATAGCCTAATTCAGATGTGAGATACAAGATACAATCTGAACAATTCTGAGGAGAGCCTGGTGGATTGCATGTGTGCTGTTTCTGAGTCTAGTTCTGTAAGGAGTTATAGTTGGGTCAATTCTACTCTGTTTACATGGCTTGTTTTCTCCTGTAACGGTTTAAAGCTATCATGGGTGCCTGAAGCACTGGATTATCAGCCTTGTGGTGCTGCCCAGAGGAGCAGCAACTAGTTAATGGTTGTGGTCATGCTCATGGTCAGTTGCTAAGTCGTGTCCAACTCTGTGACCCCATGGACTGCAGCCTGCCAGGCTCCTCTGTCCATGGGATGTCCCAGGCAAGAATACTGGAGTGGTTGGCCATTTCCTGTTCCAAATGATTGTAATGGGTGTCCCTTGTTCTTTGGAACTGAATAATTGTCTCTTATTTCACTAGCGACAGTTGTGATCAGACCATATATCAACTCATTTTTTTAAAAAATTTAAGCCAGATTTAATAAAAACTCAGCCACCTATGTTTCCACGGGCTTTTTGCCCAAACCCCCTAAGGATCCTGGCCTCGAAAATGCACCAGTGCCCCTTAAGACACCACATCTTAAGCAAAACAGGTCGAAGAACATTTTTAGGATCATCACTCAAACAATGAGATCTGGATATCAGGAGACCCCTCGAGTACCTGAGGAGTACTGAGAAATGAATGGGGCTCCATGGCCCATGCTGGTACTGAACCCTGGTTCCAGTGGATGCCAAATGCTTTCTAGTAAGTATTTCTGATGCCCTGGTGACTACACCATGCATGCTGACAAAAAGTAGATCTGATAAAGGAATGGAAAATTTTACTTGAGCCAAACTGAGGTTTACAACTTGAGAATAGCATCTCAGAAAGCTCCGAAAACTGTTCTGCCTATTAGAAGTCAAGGCACAGTTATATAAGTTTTGAGACAGAGGGCTGTACTAAATGACATGTTATTGATAGTTTACATTTTCCAGATCTGAGTGTCATCATAGCTCCTTATAATATTAAAGAGGAATGTTATTTTTTAAGGAGTTGTTGATGGCAGGAGAATATTACTCTTCAGGGTTAAGCAGGTCTTTCTGCCAATGAAGCGGTTTTGGTTAATACCTAATGCAGGTACGCAATGCACAGTAGAAGGTAGAGAATATGAATTTTATTTCATAGAATTTTATTACCCAGACCTGGCCATGTGCATCTCTCTCTGACTTGTTCTGATTTGTAAATTTCTGCTGTAATAATACTTCAATCATAAATACAGTGGTGTTCTCAGTTCTGTGAATTGTTCTAGTGAATTATCAAGCTGAGGGGGTAGTAGGAATCAGCAGATTTGTAGACAGTGGGTCAGAAGTGAAGGTGGCCCGGAAACCTCTACACTCACAGCTGGTATCTGAAATGAGGACAGTCTTGTGAAGGACCGTGCCCTTCATCTGTGAAATTTGGTTCAGTCCTAGTAGCTGATGTGAGAAGTCGTCGCAGGGGACTTCCCTGGTGGTCCCGTGGTTAAGAATCTGCCTTGCAATGCAAGGGACACAAGTTTGAGCTCTGGTTGAGGAACTAAGGTCCAACATGCTGTGGAGCAGCTAAGCCCATGTGCCACAACTTCTGAAGCTCATGTGCTGTGGATCCGCTATACCACATTACAGAGCTCCATGACTAGAGAGTCTGTGCGCCACAACAAAAGATCGCAACTAAGACTTGAGTCAGCTAAATAAATAAGTATATATCTTTTTTTAAAAAAGAGAGAAACCATTGCAATTCTCTCCAACCCTTAATTAATTCTGGTTGAGCACATTAATAAAGTGCTATCTAAATATATTACTCTCAATGTATCAATAGATACTGTATATCCAAAACCACAATCACACTGAAAATGAGAGTCAATCAAGAGGGACTAAATTAACATCAGAATCCCGGCCGTACAATATTTTTACTTTGAAGAAATTATGTATGCTGAAGTTAAAGTGAAGTTAAAGTGGAGCTGTCATTGCATCTGTGTTATTTAAAGCAATCGGACTGAGTTAATATCCATGAGAGACAGGAGATTCTCAGATGTCTTAAGGTAGAAGGGATATATGGTGTTTTCTCCCCAGGGAGAGGAAGATCTGGCCTCATCTAATCACACCAGCCACATGGTCAGTGAGTTCAAAAGTAGACAAGTGATCTAAAGAAGAGCAGGCATCCAAGATGATTTTAATCTTTTTGCCTCATCTACCAAAAGCTTCCATGTAACCTTTGTATTTGAACCATATATTTGACCCCTTCTTTGAAGGGCTATGAATTCAAGCGTAGAGTTTGTGTTTAAACACTTGCATATGCTTTAGAGATGTGTGGTTCAAAGTAGAGCAGAAGGAATGAACCTGTCATCCACCCCCCAGGATCTTCCCCCAAAGATAAGGGGAGTATCTGTTGTTTGTTCCAGTGATGCTTCTAAGGAAAAGTATAGCGCAGTAAGAGGTGTTGGAAGCCTTATCCTGTCTTTGTTTTATCCAAAGTTGCTCATTTCCAGGGTTAGAAGTTAGATCAGGCAATGAAAGTTCCTCAGACTGACCCTCTCTCTTCTGTGGTTGCTTTGTGCTCCCGTCAAATTTGTCTGTCAAAGCCTTCACCCCGAATATGATGGTATTTCAAAACAAGGCCTTTGGAGACAACTGGGTTTAGATGGGGTCAGGAGAGCGGGACCTTCATGGTGGAATCAGTGTCCTTAATAGGAAGAGACACAGAGCCCCCTCTCTCTCTCTTTCTCTCGTGTGTGAGGACACAGTGTGAAAGGCACTGTGTGCAAGCCAGAAAGAGTTCTCACCAGGAGCCCAGCTGCCCAGTATCTTGATCATGAACTCCCCAAACTCCAGAACCAACTGCTATTGTTTAAGCAACTGTCTATTGTATTATATTATAGCAGCCCAAGTAGACCAAGACAATGGTTTCTGGTAATTTTGCCCAGAATCTGGTAAATCTTTTATTGCATATTTTATGTTGTATATTTCTGTCTGTGTGCTCGTGTTAGTTTTCATAGATGACGTTGATGGACAATTCAGGCACTGTTGTTTTTCTGCTGTTTAAACTAAGTTCAGCCTTGATACTTTTGACTTTTCTTCCCAATTTCTTTTATCTCTCTTTTACCAAAACTGAGGGTGGGGAAGAGTAGGAAGATGAGGAGAGAATGAAAAACTGATAGATGATGAAGGTTAAGAAAAATTAAGCAAAGAAATCTTAGGTTAGCTCCTAAGCCTAAATCAGGAAGTTTCAATGGACCCCTGAAAGGACTTCTTTTTGCTCTGCTAATATGCACCTAATTAGCTAAGTAGGTCCATCTAGTCAAGGCTATGGTTTTTCCAGTAGTCATGTATGGATGTGAGAGTTGGACTGTAGAGAAAGCTGAGCACCAAAGAATTGATGATTTTGAATTGTGGTGTTGTAGAAAACTCTTGAAAGTCCCCTGGAGTGCAAGGAGATCCAACCAGTCCATCCTAAAGGAAATCAGTCCTGAATATTCATTGGAAGGACTGATGTTGAAGCTGAAACTCCGATACTTTGGCCACCTGATGCAAAGAACTGACTGATTGGAGTAGACCCTGATGCTGGGAAAGATTGAAGACAGGAGGAGAAGGGAATGACAGAGGATGAGATGGTTGGATGGCATCACCGACTTGATGGACATGAGTTTGAGTGAAATCTGGGAATTGGTGATGGACAGGGAGGCCTGGCATGCTGCAGTTCATGGAGTCATAAAGAGTCGGACATGACTGAGCAACTGAACTGAACTGAAAATATTTCTGTTTCCCAAACAAAAACCCAAGTACAGATCTTACCTTCTTCTCTTCAGTTTCCAAAGAAAAAGGTAATCCAAAATAGGCCACACCCCCTTTAGAAAAATTGTTAACTTGGCCATACCATTCCATCCAATACCAAATAGCTAGTAAAATCTTCAACTTAAACGTAAATGGTATTTCTCCATGGGGATTGGAAAGGAGGTGGGAAGAAGGAACCTTGAGCTCCCTCTAGAGGTTGGCAATAATATTCCTATAAATTAGATTTTACATTATAAATTGACCTTTACTTTCTTACATAATTAACTGTTCTGGCATCAGTCATCCTGTCAAAGTCTGTTCACAGCTTTGAGGAGTGTTAAAGTAATTAACAAATTGAAAAGAAGGGACAAATAAAACACATGTGCTAAAAAAGGCAGGAGGATGTGCTGTCCTTTATGTCTGTTCTTTACGACCCTTGTTGTGAGCATCCTAGTAATGGACATGAACGTCGAAATCCAGCCGATCTTGATTAGCAGCTCAGTCAGACATGACTGCAAGGTGTGCTTGAGAGAGACTTTTCTTTCCTCATTTCCCAGGCTGCTTCTCAGACCAGTTAATCATAATCTCTGCAGGTAGAACCCAGAAATTAGTATTTTAAAAAAATTCTTATGTGACTCTGAAGTGTAGCCAGGTTTGGGAACCAGTACTAGTGCCAAGATGTGCTCTTCAAACCTAGTTTCTCCCTTCTGAGCCCCAAGCTTTTTTTTTTCTTTCCCTTTCAGTTCAGTTCAGTTCAGTCGCTCAGTCGTGTCTGACTCTTTGCGACCCCATGAATTGCAGCATGCTTGGCCTCCCTGTCCACCACCAACTCCCGGAGCTCACCCAAACTCATGTCCATCGAGTCGGTGATGCCATCCAGCCATCTCATCCTGTGTCGGCCCCTTCTCCTCCTGCCCCCAATCCCTCCCATCATCAGAGTCTTTTCCAATGAGTCAACTCTTCCCATGAGGTGGCCAAAATACTGGAGTTTCAACTTTAGCATCAGTACTTCCAAGGAACACCAAGGACTGATCTTCTTTAGAATGGACTGGTTGGATCTCCTTGCAGTCCAAGGGACTCTCAAGAGTCTTCTCCAACACCACAGTTCAAAAGCATCAATTCTTCAGCGCTCAGCCTTCTTCACAGTCTAACTCTCACATCCATACATGACCACTGGAAAAACCATAGCCTTGACTAGGTGGACCTTTGTTGGCAAAGTAATGTCTCTGCTTTTGAATAGGTTGGTCATAACTTTCCTTCCAAGGAGTAAGTGTCTTTTAATTTTATGGCAGCAATCACCATCTACAGTGATTTTGGAGCCCCCCCCCCCCAAAATAAAGTCTGACACTGTTTCCACTGTTTGCCCATCTATTTCCCATATGGTTCCATTTTGTTTTAGGCAATTCCTTTTTTGATGTCTTTTGTATTTGAATTTTGGCAATGTTATCCAAAAGATGCTTCTAAATAGCATTTAATAAACCCATGGCATTCTAGGTTTGTCCTGTCATCCTTGATCTAGTATTCCTACTCTTCCAGGACATTAGACCTTGTTAATGAGATATAAGGTAAAGGTCTATATTCAGGCACAGGGTCTCATGTAAAGAATTTGAGTGTTAATGATTTTCCTGCACTCACCATACTTTTATCCTAGGGTTGCCTTTGCATTACATCCAGTCTTTAAAATTGCTCATTTAGAACTTGGTTCTTCAGTTCAGTTCAGTTCAGTCGCTCAGTTGTGTCCGACTCTTTGCGACCCCATGAATTGCAGCATGCCAGGCCTCCTTGTCCATCACCAACTCCTGGAGTTCACTCAGACTCATGTCCATTGAGTCAGTGATGCCATCCAGCCTTCTCATTCTCTGTCATCCCCTTCTCCTCCTGCCCCTAATCCCTCCCAGCATCAGAGTCTTTTCCATGAGTCAACTCTTTGCATGAGGTGGCCAAAATACTGGAGTTTCAGCTTTAGCATCATTCCTTCCAAAGAAATCCCAGGGTTGATCTCCTTCAGAATGGACTGGTTGGATCTCCTTGCAATCCAAGGGACTCTCAAGAGTCTNACATTTTGGAGAAGGAGAAGGGGACAACAGAGGATGAGATGGTTGAATGGCATCACTGACTCAATGGATATGAGTTTGAGTAAGCTCTGGGAGTTGGTGAAGGACAGGGAGGCCTGGCGTGCTGCAGTCCATGGGGTCTCAAAGAGTCGGACACGGCTGAGTGAGTGAACTGTTCATGAGGTTCTCAAGGCAAGAATACTGAAGTGGTTTGCCATTCCCTTCTCCAGTGGACCACTTTTTTTCAGAACTCTCCACCATGACCCGTCCATCTTGGGTGGCCCTATACAGCATCGCTCATAGTTTCATTGAGTTAGACAAGGCTGTGGTCCATGTGATCAGTTTGATTAGTTTTCTGCGATTGTGGTTTTCATTCTGCCTACCCTCTGATGGATAAGGATAAGAAGCTTATGAAAACTTCCTGATGTGAGAGAGACTGAGTGGGTTTCTGGGTCTTGAATACTCCTACTCCTACTTCTAGGTATCCTGTGAGAACTCTTTGCCAACATAGCCA
Source organism: Neotragus pygmaeus (assembly GCA_006410875.1). Taxonomy (NCBI): domain Eukaryota; kingdom Metazoa; phylum Chordata; class Mammalia; order Artiodactyla; family Bovidae; genus Neotragus; species Neotragus pygmaeus. The sequence goes on along the minus strand of SJYV01051883.1, from coordinate 1,107,276 downwards.
AGAGCAATCACTGGTCTGCTACCTATTCCTATTCTTCAGCTTCTTCTGACCATTTTTGAATGTCCTTCATGCTGCATTCTTTTTAAATGATTTTTTTCCACTCCTGTTTCAAGATCTTTGCTCTTAGCTTTCCTTCTGGACAAGTTGAGATCTCAGAACTAAGCTCTTATGTTTGGAATGTATGTGATTGGTGGACAGATGTAGGACTTAAGAGAAACCTGATACCTGAATACTAAGGAAGATTTGACTGTGAGGGGAGATCTGAAATATCAGGATCAAATGAGCAGGGGAATAAGGGGAATAGCAAGATGCTGATCAAAGTTGAAGGTTTGGTAAAAAAAAAAAAAAGCTGATAAAACAGAGTGAGTGGGTGCAAGAGAAATAAAAAACTTGAAAATATTCCTCATTGCAAGGAAGTACAGGGGATCAGGAGCCTTTAATAGTTGTCTAGGGACAAGGGATGTATGAAAGATTCCAAGGAAGTTCTGAAACTTATGCTGCACATAAGCTGATAATAATTTCATCTGCAACTTCTAAAATGCATTTTAAGTAGAACTTCTACCAAAAATTTTGATGGAGGCTCACTCTTCAAAGTATTCTATGAAATACTTGCTCTAATACCTTGTCCACCTGGGGAGGTCTCTGTTTGTTTCACTGGGATCAGTGATCCCTCTGGTGCCTGAGTTCCTGCTTTCTCTCTGTGTTCAGCACTGGTTTGCTCACAGTGATGGAGCACACATCTTCCTCTGATGGGAAAAACTGCTTCTTGATTTGAGACTAAGTCATCCTGCAGGAGATAGCAATGTAGATATCAAGATATTCCTGGGCAAGGCAAAAAAAAAAAAATATTTCTCCAACTTAAACTCAGGGCAGGAATGCAGGGTCTATTTAACCTTTCAGTGCCTCATATTACACAGAGAATTATCCCAAGTGAAGTGAAGTGAAGTTGCTCAGTTGTGTCCGACTCTTTGTGACCCTATAGACTATAGCCTATCAGGCTTCTCTGTCCATGGGATTTTCCAGGCAATAGTACTGGAGTGGATTGCCATTTCCTTCTCCAGGGGATCTTCCCAACCCAGGGCTCAAACCTGGGTCTCCTGCATTCTAGACAGACGCTTTCCATTTTATCCCAAAGGAAGAGAAAAATGAGACGTTCCATGCTGGAAGGGCTTCTTTAGTAATTCCAGATATTTATTTTCAATGAATAATTTTGAATTTCTCCAACTTCAGCAGAGCCTCAAATCTCCGGTTAGTATTGTGTAAAGACTGTATGAAGATACATCAAGAGATCTGTAATTAAGCTGTTAAAATCTTAGTCCAGCATTTCTCCAACATGATTATTAACCACTGGACTTGTCCTTTAAGATAGAGTTTCAGGAAAATTTTTATTTTTTCCCTCCATTCTCCCCCACCCTTCTTTCTTTTCTGTTTTCCTTTTGTATCATGAGAGCTAAGAACTGGAAATAGCACAAAAGTAGACAAACGTATAGTTTGGCAGAGGTTCTTTATAATCCTAATATATTTTGACCTTGTTAGTTAACTGAAACCTCAAAAGCCACACAATAATAGGACATTTACATTATTCTCTGTATTTTTCTGCCATCTATAAAGGAGGTCATTAAAGGACAAGTCCCTGTGTTGCTTTTCAGGGAAAGCATGTTGCCATGTTCAGTTCAGTTCAGTCACTCAGTCCTGTCCGACTCTTTGTGACCCCGTGAATCGCAGCACTCCAGGCCTCCCTGTCCATCACTAACTTCCGGAGTTCACTCAAACTCATGTCCATCGAGTGGGTGATGCATCCAGCCATCTCATCCTCTGTTATCCCCTTCTCCTCCTGCCCTCAATCCCTCCCAGCATCAGGGTCATGTAGGGTAAGCTTAAAACCTTATGCTGTAAATAAACCTTATGATGTAAATTAAGTGAGATAGAGGCCTTATTCCTAAGCTTTGACTCATCCAAAGAAATACCACTGTAATAACAAATATGATAAAAAAATATATAAGAACTGACATTACAACCTGACAGTTTCCTATTTCCCCAGGCCCTCTCCTATGCCCTTAGCATGTGTTTTCTCTTTTAATTCTCAGAATAACTCTAGGAGATAGAGACTGTTATCATCTCTATTGTACATATAAGGAAAATAAAGCTTAGGGAGATTAACTAGTGCAAAGTTGCACAGCTGCAAGGCCTGGAACTGAGACTCAAGCTTATGTCTTTATCATCAACCTCCTATTCAGACTGTCTTGAAGGACCATCTTGGTCAGTGCTTCCATCATGCAGAATGTTTCCATTCATTCAACAAATAGGTTTCAGGTACTTTTTATCTGCTAGCATTCTCATAGAAAATGGAGTTCCAATAATTTGGAAAAACATTCGTCTCAGTCCTCAAGGAGTTCCTAGATTAACTCGATTTCTCCCCCACTTCATTCTATAACAACATTCTTCTTCAGATCTCTCTGTTGGGCAGTTAATCAGTAGTGGAAACTCAGATGCCTCTATCGAATTTGCAGTTAATTCAAATGGTATGAAGTATGCCAGGTGAATGTAGAATTCTGGGAGCAAACCTGCTTTAATTTGACCAAGATCTACATATCTATCTAGTATTTGCCGTTTTAAACACTTAGCAATTCTGTAAAGCCCATGACCTACTTTGTGCCCTGCACCTCAATGTTTCCAAAGTTGAGGTGTGTCAGAATCATCCAGAGAGCCTGTTAAAACATTGTTCTGCCCCACTCCTAGTTTCTGATTCAGTGAGTCTTAGGTGGAGCCTTAGCATTTGCTTGTCTGAAAAGTTCCCTGGTGATGTGGATGTTCTTGTGTAAGGATCACACATTGAAAACCTTTGTTAAATAATCCATGCATAATTTCAGCCTTCCTAGTTATGTTATGAAATAATTCTGGTGTGATCCCTGGTGAGTTCAGTCTCTTCACAGCCTTTTCTTTTTGTCGTTGCTCTCTGTCTTCGTTGGTGTGCACAGGCTTTCTCTAGTCGCAGAGAGCGGGGGCTACTCTCCAGTCTCACTGTGGTGGCTTCTCTGGTGTGGAGCACAGGCTCTAGGCACGGGGGTTTAGTAGCTGCAGCACTTGGGCCCCGTAGCCGAGGCTCACGGGCTCTCGAGCATGCAGACTTTAGTAGTTGTGGCTCATGGGCTTAGTTGCTCCCACGTCATGTGGAATCTTCCTGGACCAGGGACCGAACCCATGTCCCCTGAATTGGCAGGCAAATTCCTATCTACTGTACCACCAGTGGTACCACTGTACCACTGAATCTCTTAAACACCTCAAGTCTCACTTTAATTATCTCTCCTACATCCTTCAAAAAATATTTATTGAAATCTGTATTGAGAAACTGGAGATTTTGAAGTGAATAAGACTCTATGACTGGAAGTTTTATATAAATACATTTATATAAAAAATCTATCTTTTAACCTCTATCTCAGTGTAAGCCACTAATTTTTAAAAATGAGCATATTCTCTCTAATGTTGAAAGATTGTTTCAAGATGATCAGCTAAATAAAAAATTAAAGTTCATCCAAGTTTTATGTGCTAAAATGATCAAAATTAGTTTTCATAAAACAAACCAATTGAGCAAATTAAAATAGAGATCTCAAGTTAGCCACTAGAGGCCATGTACATAAAATAGTTCTATATGGAAAGGTTATATTTGGATAGGTGGCTCAAGTGCTAAAGAATCTGCCTGCCAATGCAGGAGATATGGGTTCAATCCTTGAGTCAGGAAGATCCCCTGGAGTAGGAAATGACAACCCACTCCAGTATTCTTGCACAATTAGTGTTAAACATAGTTAATACTAGTAAACTGAATAGTTTCCATGGACAGAGAGCCTGGTGGGCTACAGTCCATGGGGTCACAGAGTTGGACATGACTAAGTGCACACACACACACACGTACACACACACATTGATGAACAGGGAGTTTTCATGTATGGATGATCAGTTTTTAAAATTAATTTTGGCTGTGCTGGGTCTTTGTTGCTGCATGGACTTTTCTCTATTTGCAGCAAATGGGGGATGTTCTGTAGTTGTAACACACAGACTTCTCATTGCAGTGGCTTCTCTTGTTGGGGCTCCCAGGAAACAGGCTCAGTAGTTGTGGCGGTTAGGCTTAGTTGCTCCTCAGCATGTGGGATCTTCTTGGACCAGCAATCAAACCCCTGTCTCCTGCAAAGGCAAGTAGATTTTTTTCACTGAGCCACCAGGGAAGCCCTTGGATTATCAGTTTTTAAATGCTCAGAATACAATTAAGGATCCTTTGCACTATATCTTTTTTGGAAAAATACATGAAAATAAGATGGTTAGATGATTTAGGCATTTCAAGATCTGTAATGCTTCTGATAATCAACATGGCCACCACCAACATTGCCACCCCCACCCCCACTCCCAATACTTACTGGGTCCTTCCTGTGTGTCATGTACTATGTTTAACATTAATTGTGCATTTTCTCTTTACTCCTCATAAAATCTGTGAGGTACTGTTATTGTCTCTGTTTAACCGAGGCTTAGAAAGACTTAGCACTGAGTATTGGTACTAGATTTTGGTGTTATTGCTAAGAGCAGGAAGCTTCGGTGTCCAGGTGCACTGCTTTGACCTGGGGGGAGGGCATGTATTGTGAAATGAGTGGGTAGACTCAGGCTACTTCTCAGCAGTCACATGTGCTCTGCCCAAGTCCTCCCACTGACTTTAAAACCCAGCTAACCTTTGCCCTTTTCCTGTGTCCTCCCACCCTTGGTGTGTGTGCAGGATGTGGCATTGTTATAAGAGTGACGTCATAAGGACTGGGACATGTAGTCCATCCTCAGACACCAAGAGGCTAGCTCCCCCTTGGTAGGCCATTTTGGAGAAATTAAATGGGCAGTTTTGCCTTTGGATATTTTCCTCAACCTTGCATTTTGATAATGTGAGAGAGTCCTCAGATACTAACAAAGACCTTTTCCTTGACATCTAGATCAACTTTTGAGCACTCACAAGTCTTCTTGCTGTTTTGAAATATATCTCAGTTTTGCTGTGTTCAAAACAACTAACTATCCTCCGTTCTGTGTAAACACACATCAAGCCCCTCTGATGTTTCTGGCCTTGAAGAATGGCCCTGTCATGCTCCCAGTCATCCAAGCCAGAAATCCATCCTTCTCTTTGGCTTCCTCCACCTGCCTTCATCCCAACTAATTAATCATCTTGTCAACTCTAATTCATAAAAGATGATCCATTCTTTCCCCAACCCACTGCATTTACCCTCCTTGCTCTTTTTATTTGCTACTCTTTCAGCTTTTACTCATGTTGTCGTCAAAGTGATCCTTTTAAAACAATTTTTGTCTCATTCTTACTTAACTACCCTCTAACAGTTTCTCATTGCTATTAGCATAAGCTTTAAATCTCTCATTGTGGCTTATAGGATGCTTCATGACTGGACCTTGTGTACCTCTCTTGTTGGTCTCTGACCACTTACAGAGCTGTCATGATGAATGCATTTTTGTTTCTTGAAAGGACCACACATTCTCTCTCATCTGGGCTGGGTTATATGCTGTTCCCTATCTAAAATACTCTCCCTTCAATTCCTACTTACACCTCTGACATCAGCTCAATTATTTCTTTATCTAGGAATTTTTAAATTATTATTCTTTTTCTATTCTTCTACATGAAGGAAGGTGTGATGTACTAGTGTCTTGAACTTCTCTAATGTGACACGTTCACTTTATTATAAATTTTTGTGTACTAATCTGTCTTATCTGTTAGTATATAAGCTCAGAGATGGTAGAGACCGTATTCTGTTGTTCATAAATGTATCACATGGCTTTGCACATAGAAGGGGCAAAATAGAGCTAATAGTTAATTAAATAAAAGATTTATGTAAGGGCAGGTGTACCTTCCTAAGTCACTGAAAGCTGTGTATACAGAACATTCATCTCTACTAGCCTTCACTTTGCTTGTTGGTATTAAAAAATAAAAATTTTTAAATTCTGAAACTGTGTTCGAGGTGTCTGTAACTTTGGTCTATCTCTACCGAAATTGAAATGGAGAAAAGGTGAATTCAGTACTCCATATTGTTAGGTGACTTAGGTTAAAATTTCTCTCCCTTTTTGCCCAGTGCTCTCAACTGAAAATCTTGGTGGCCTTGATTAACTTTAGAATTTTAAGTTTTTCCTATTAATCTTTTTTTTTTTAAAGTCACCTCAGCTGTATCCTTTCCTTCTCTTTCCCTCCAGAACACATGCTATGTTCCACTTTATCATAGAGTCATTGATTCATAGGTTTGGAAGAAACCTCAGGCGACATCTGGTATAGCTCACCATTCTCTACTTCAACTTTTCCTTTTCCTTTTCATGTCAAAAGTTATTCAGCACCAGTGGCATGAAACTCCCTACCTCCAGGAATAGCCCATACAGATGGTACAACTTGGTCAGAAGCCCCTACAGAAAGAGCACCCATCCCCGGGAGGGAGGAGACATTTGTTCTCACTACCATTGTAAACTTTGAGGGAATTTATCCATCTTTTTTCTGAGACCAGGTTTGACAGGGGATAAGATAACATTTAAGGCATTGGGATTCTTAGGGGAAGGAGGTTAGAAGGAAACCCTATAGAAATAGGAAAAAGGGTTAGAAATTGAGATCTGGCACTTTGAGGAAAGTAAAGCCACTTCCAGGTTGACTTAAGTTCTTGTCTTAAGACTTGGGAATGCTTGAAAAGATAGGAAGGATGTTTGGAGGAAAAGGGATACAGAGTGACCCTCAGTGGTATTATGATGGTGGAGGTGGTGGTGGTGGTGGTGGTGTCTGTTTTGGGGGTGGGTGAGCAGTAGGGAATGGAGGTTGCAAAGTTATATTATTATTTGCACACGCTTTATTGTAAATAGCTCTTAGTTTCTAAGACGGGAAAAAAAAAGATTTTTTGCAGCTAATACTTCACCATGTGTTTTCATAAGTGGAATAAAATAATTCATGTCAACACTGTTGCCAAATACATATAGCAAATTTACATTCAGTTTTTCCTAAGCAGTTCTTAAGAATTTGTCATTTTTAAAAATAAACTGAACATTCCGAATGATGAGGAAAATCAAGGAAACTCAGAAGGTCTTTGAAAGCAAAAATTGCTTCCATGGGAAATGAAAATGAGGATAAATAATAAATATTGTCATTATCAACATAATTTGTTTGTATCTAGAGGGTGAGATAGTTGGATAGCTTCACTGACTCAGTGGACTTGAGTTTGAGCACACTCCAGGAGATAGTGAAGGACAGGGAAGCCTAGTGTGCTGCAGTTCATGGGGTTGCAAAGAGTTGGACATGACTGAGTGACTAAAAAACAACAACAGTAATACCATGGAAAAAAGCCTTTACTGAGCACCTAGTCCAGTGGCTTTAAAAGTTTTATAAAGAAAGCTGATCTTTGTTTTATTTTTACCTCCTAAATGAAATATCATGTCAAAACTAAATAGAAAACAGTTGAAAGCAAAGCTGTTTTGATTAAAGTTGTGGTGGGACCCTTTAAGTTCTGTCCACTGGTTTCCTCTTCCTCTCTGTAGAAACTGAGATCTCTTAGGAATTTAGTTTGAAAGCTACTAATCCTGTATAACCCATCATCATACAGATCCAGTTAAGACCATGCCAGGCTTTTCTTGCTATATCACATGCCCTTCTGAAATAGCATAAGCAGGAAAAGTTCAATTACAGAGGAACAGAACTAAGAATTAACACCTCCTGAAAGTGAAAGTGTTAGTGGCTCAGTGGTCGACTCTTTGTGACCCCATGGACTGTAGCCCGCCAGGCTCCTCTGTCCATGGAATTCTCCAGGCAAGGATACTGGAGTAGGTTCCCATTCTCTTCTCCAGGGTACCAACCCAGGGATCGAACCTGGGTCTCCTGCACTGCAGGCAGATTCTTTACCATCTGAGCTACCAGGGAAGCCTCAACACATCTTGTAAACATGTATTAACTATAGAATCACAGCCTTTGTCTCTATCTCTCACATACACATATATGGTGATATAGACACCTGTGCAAAAAGACATTAAAGTTATGTAAAGTGAAGTGAAGTCACTAAGTCATGTCCTACCAGGCTCCTCCGTCCGTGGGATTTTCCAGACAAGAGTACTGGAGTGGGTTGCTATGTCCTTCTCCGGGGATCTTGCAGACCCAGGGATTGAACCCAGGTCTCCCGCATTGTAGGCAGGAGCCACCTCTTTACCGTCTGAGCCACCAGGGAAGTCAAAGTTATGTAGTACAAAGTAATGAACATTCTATATATGTTTATCCAGATGTCACCTGGACATCTTGACTATTAAGGACATAGGACATGCTATATTCCATGTATCCCTCAAGATTTTTACTAATTCCAAGGCTTATGTTTTCTTAGTCATTTCTGATTCAAAACTTCTGTTTAAGTGGAGTTAGCCAAATTTATGAACTGTTACACTGTCTAGCTGATAATTTCCCTCCTTTGTACTGTGTCACATCAGTAATGGGACTGAGTCCTAAGGCTTAAAAAATAATCCTCTTTGTTTGAAATGTCTTTATTTGACTCTTCTATTAAAACTCCAGAGACAGTTTTCTCTTCTAAATGCATCATTTTTATAGTCTGGGCTTTATGATTTAAATGTTTCTTTACTCCTTACTATTTAAACTTTTAAAAGATCAGGGTAAGAAGGAGCAGCTTTGACAGGGCCGGTAAAAACTTTAGTGTACTGACATTATTTGAAATTACAAGTGGCTACTACCAGTTCTGGAAAACTCCCAGTGACTTATCAGGACAAATGTTGCATAGTCTTTTCTAATGAGGCAGAGATGATTGAAATTGTTGCAGAGTAGAAGGGAACAAACATAAAAGCATAAAAGAAGGAACTGTAAGAGATGGAGATGCCATCACTGTGAGTTGATAAGTGAAGTGTGAGAATGCAGTGGGAGAACCCCGACAATGAGAGGGTGGTGATAGAAAAGGGGAAGTCATAAGGAAATGGAAAGATTTTTTATCTTTAACTTTTCCTGTTCTGTTTCAGGATGGCTAGATGCCTTTTATTTTCATGCTTGCCAAAATTAGAGATGTGTGTTAGTTTTCTATTGCTGCTATAATGAATTATCACAAATGTAGTCACTTAACCCAAATATGGGTTTTTATATGGGTTGGAAGTCTGATAGGAGTTTCACTAGGCTGAAATAAAAGTGTCACCAGAACTCTATTCCTTCTGGAGACCCTAGGAGAGAATCCATTTTCTCACCTTTTCTAGCTTCTAGAGCCTGCTCACATTCATTGGCTTGTGAACCTCTTTCTCTATATTCAAAACCAGCAATATTGTATCTCTCTGACCTTTCCTCCATGGTCTCACATTTCCCCAGTTTATGAAAGACCCTCTGCTTTTAAGAACTCATGTGATTAAGTTGGGCCCACTGGATTGCCCACTGCATTAATCCATTATCATTTCTCAAGGCCATTGCCTTCATCACAGCTACAAAGTCCCTTTTGTTGTACTAAGTAACATTTCATTGGCATTATTTTGCCCACCCCAGGATAATTCCTTCTCTGGCCCACTCTGGTTCTTTAATAAAAAAGGACGCTAGTACTAACACTGCTGCTGCTGCTGCTGCTAAGTCACTTCAGTTGTGCCTGACTCTGTGCGACCCCATAGATGGCAGCCCACCAGGCTCCCCCATCCCTGGGATTCTCCAGGCAAGAACACCGGAGTGGGTTACTAGCCAAATAAATTCTTTTCTTTCTCTGTTCCTTATGAAATTCATTGTTGAGCAGTATCTATGTCTCTTCTGTCCTGTCTAAAGATTGTTGTTGTTGTTCAGTTGCTAAGTTGTGTCTGACTCTTGGCAGCCCATGNTTACTAGCCAAATAAATTCTTTTCTTTCTCTGTTCCTTATGAAATTCATTGTTGAGCAGTATCTATGTCTCTTCTGTCCTGTCTAAAGATTGTTGTTGTTGTTCAGTTGCTAAGTTGTGTCTGACTCTTGGCAGCCCATGGACTGCAGTATGCCAGGCTTCCCTGTCCATCATTGTCTCTCAGACCAGTCTGAAGATGGGAGTCTATAAATAACTGAATGGTCAGTCCCAGGACTGACTGAATTTCTTGGTGTTTGGAGGGTAGAGTACGAAGCAGGAATAATTGTGACTAGGAAGCCTTCTGTCAGCATAACCAGATTATTCCAAAAGGAGAGTGAGTATTTTGATCACTATCATTTTTTCCTCAGGGAAGACATAGTGGCCTGTAGTCTGTCCAGTTCTGACACTCTTATCTCATTTTGGGCTTCCCAGGTGACACTAATGGTAAAGAATCCACCTCTCAGCTCAGGAGACATAAGAGACACAAATTCAGTCCCTGGGCTCGGAAGGTCCCCTGGAGGAGGGCCTGGCAACCCACTCCAGTGTTCTTGCCTGGAGAATCCCATAGACAGAGGAGCCTTGGGGGGCTACAGTCTGTGGACTCACAAAGAGTCGGACACGACTGAGCACGCATGCACACCAAGTATGGTTAGTAGTGGAAAGGGGCTTCTCATTGTAAAACTGCAAACCTTACATATTGTAAGACCTAAAATTTAAGTGTGGCTTTGACATGTTTTAGCCTCACAGAACCCTAAAGGAGGAGGCATGAGTTACTCTGCTCTTGCCAGATCTGCGCCTAGTCTAGCAAGAAAGGTTCCCCACCTGGCTAGATCCCATAGCAGCCAGACCTGCTTCACTCCACCTAGTCTTAAATCTAATTGGATTCACCTTCCTGTCAGCCCACAGAATTATTCAAACAAGTGAATCACATCCTCCCACAGGAACCGAAGGTCACTGCTTCCCACAGTCCCTGCTGTACTCACTCCTCTGGGCTGTGAGTATATGTTTCCTAATCACCTAATCACCCTAATCACAGAAATGGTATGGAGGTAACAGAAGCAGAAGATATTAGGAAAAGGTGGGAAGAATACATAGAAGAACTATACAAAAAAGATCTTCACAACCCAGATAATCACGATGGTGTGATCACTCNCTCTGATGCTGGAAGGGATTGGGGGCAGGAGGAGAAGGGGACGACAAATGATGAGATAGTTGGATGGCATCACTGACTCGATGGATGTGAGTCTGAGTGAACTCCAGGAGTTGGTGATGGACAGGGAGCCCTGGCATGCTGCAATTCATGGGGTCGCAGAGTCGGACACGACTGAGCGACTGAACTGAACTGAACTGATACCCTATGATGGAGAAGGCAATGGCAACCCACTCCAGTACTCTTGCCTGGCAAATCCCATGGATGGAGGAGCCTGGTAGGCTGCAGTCCATAGGGTCATGAAGAGTCAGACATAACTGAGTGACTTTACTTTCACTTTTCACTTTCATGCTTTGGAGAAGGAAATGGCAACCCACTCCAGTGTTCTTGCCTGGAGAATTCCAGGGACGGGGGAGCCTGGTGGGCTGCCGTCTATGGAGTTGCACAGAGTCGGACACGACTGAAGTGACTTAGCAGCAGCAGCAGCAGCATACTCTATGACTTGGAGGAGGGCTTCCCCACTCCGATATTCTTGCCTGGAGAATCCCTTAGACAGAGGAGCCTGGCAGGCTACAGTCCATCGGGTCGCAAAGAGTTGGACATGACTGAAGTGACTGAGCACGCACACATGCATACTTTATGACTAGCACTCTGCTCTTAGGAATATATCCCAGAGACATCCTCGGGAGATAGTTATGAGGGTATTTGGCCAAATGATATTTGTGGCAGCAAAGAACTGGAGTTAAACTAAATGACCACTGATTTCTAAGACAATGGATAAATAAAATTTGATGAGAAGATCAGATTCTCTCAGTAAAAAAAAATAGTTTAGATTTCTATTTAGCAACATTGCTAGATCTCACAACATAATATTGAATAAAAAATAACTCAAAACAGGATGACAATTTTAGATAGTCCTCTTTATGTCATTTAAAACTCAAATACAAAATGTGCCATATGCTTTTAAAAGCTCACATATCTCTAAGCAAATGTACTAAAAGTGGATTGGAGTGAATTATTTGTTACTGGAGTCGGGGAGAGAAATGGAACTGTGGAAGGGGCATGGAGATGAGAAAATAATAAAACAAGATACAATGGACAAAGGGCATTATCCTAGCTGAAATGATAGTGTACCACAAAATGGGTGTTATGACTTGCTCAAATATGTATACTTGATTTCAGAGAAATAAGGAAGAAAGTAAGACACAGAATATGGGAGCCAGAAACCTGACTTTGGGGGAGTGAGTTTTCAACTACTGAGCCAATTCTGTTGTAGCCACTTTGGGCTCCTCCCAATGAGGAAGAATGGGAAAGTCTTCGGGTTTAGCAGAAGGGACATTGGAATGGAAGACAAGCTGGTTGAATGATTTTTGGTAGGTCACAGATACTCCCTTTGATGGGGAATAATGGGACCTTCTCTACGTATTCTGCAGGGTCCTTGGGAGAATGAAATTGGGGGAAAATGTGACAGGAAATGTTGAAAGATTTTCATATATATCAGATGATGTCCATTGTTAGACTAGAGGTAGCCTAGTTAGTTGAGAGGAGAGTAGAGCTGTTTCACATGCTCTCAACTTGCTGGAGTCTTTGTTACCCTGAAAGAGGGAGAGGACAAAAACCAAATCTAAGGAAGTTTCTTCTAACTGCCTCTCCTACCCTGATGCCCTCCCTCATTTTCTTCCTTCTCCCCTCTTCTTCTCTTTCTTGTTATTGCTGTTAATTTGGGGTGTCAACAATTAGATCCTTGATTCATCAGGTTTGTATTCTGGACACATGAGGGTGGCTTGATTCCTAAGCAAATCAAATATGCTGCGTGATGAGGGGAATCACTGAAAGGAGGAAGAAAGAGAAAGTTGCATTGCTTGAATGCCAAAAATCAACACTGGAGACATTATGTAATTATATTATCGTCCAGTGAGGTCGCGATCATGGTCCTTATCTTAGAGACAAGATCGGAAGCTTAAAATGTGTTCAGTGCCACACAGTATCCCACATAAAGTAACAGAATTGGAATTTGCAGCTGCTTGATACTAAAGCCCATTTTCTTTTTTTTTTGTTCTATATCCCCTGGGGACTTAGAGAATCAACCTTCTCCTCCTCTACAAACCCTCTATTTTCAGATGTGAAAAAAGAGGTCCTCAGAGATGACCCATGTTGCTCTATGTCACATGCTAGGTAACAGAAAAGCTTTCTACAGATAGCTGATTCATGTTGAGATTTGACAGAAAACAGCAAAATGCTGTAAAGCAATTATCCTTTAATAAAAAATAAATTAATAAAAAAAAAGTGTGGGTTGGTGCCTTGGTGCTCTGCATTCCACCACCTGCCACAGTTATGCTCCCATGGTTACAAAATTAATTGTAGTCTAGTTATGGTCATAAGAATCAATTGATATTTTGTTTAAAGATAGATATTTCTTAATGCCTTTCTTTCCAGATCTTCTAGCCTCTGTTTCACCACTATAGCTTGTGATGTGCCCTCGTTTTGGAAATATCTGTTGCTGCATAGACAGTCTCAGAATGCACTTGTGGCTGGGAATTTCTAGGCACTCTGCACTTGTGGCTGGGAATTTCTAGTCACTCCATCTAGAAATATGAAAGAACTAAGGACTAGAAGGGAGAAGGCAATGGCACCCCACTCCAGTACTCTTGCCTGGAAAATCTCATGGGTGGAGGAGCCTGGTAGGCTGCAGTCCATGGGATCACGAAGAGTTGAACATGACTGAGCAGCTTCACTTTCACTTTCCACTTTCATGCACTGGAGAAGGAAATGGCAACCCACTCCAGTGTTCTTGCCTGGAGAACCCCAGGGATGGGGGAACCTGGTGGGCTGCCATCTATGGGGTCGCACAGAGTTTGACACAACTGAAGTGTCTTAGCAGCAGCAGCAAGGACTAGAAGTTGGATTTGAAGGCACCCCTAGGAAGGCATTTATTACAGAGTATACACAGATAGAATCCATTCTCTAGGACAATAATGAGTCCTATCCATTCAGTTTGTTGAAGCTGAGACTGGAAAACTATTGGTAAGAATACCCAAAGTTTACACAGAAATAAATGGGGACTGGAGGGATGGATATTTATTAAATGGTTGACTTCAAGGCTTATAGTTAGTTTCTAACCTAAATGGCTCTTCAGTAGGAAAATACAGGTTCCAACAAGCCATTCTACATTTTATAGAAATCCTGTTTTCTTCAAAGGGGTTTGAAAGTGCCAGAAGGCTGCACATGATTGCTCTGTGCTCTATCAGAGGAGGTCTAAAGTTACCTGTATCATTCTCCTTTTTCCTCCTAATCCAGGCTTTTCATCCAGGATCATATGAAATTCTAGTTACTATGTCAAAATCTACTAGCCTCCCTATCAGGGGAAATAGATGTGATACAAGTTCCTGGGGAATGTAAGTTGCTCTTGAGCAGAGGGGATTGTGAAGATGGTTTGGGAAAGAAGGGGTGTGAGTATGAGACAAATCATACATTCTTAAGAAGGACATAAAATTATAACAAGGTAAACTAGGTGAAGGGATTGAAAAAGAATGATCAGCATAGAAAGCTCCACTGCTCAGCCCTGATGTGGACGGGCATGGGATGAGGACAGCTGTATGATGCAGGAAGGGTGACTTTCAGAGAGTGGGGTGATAGTGTTTTGCATCGTCAACAGGACTGGCTAGCAGGCTCACAGACATGCCATTGTTAAGTCTGTATTATGCATTAGAGCTTTAGCAGATCGGTTTTGAACAAAGTTGTGAGTCGAGTGGTCTTTTGTGGAGGGCAGATGGTATGGTTGATGTGTGGGGGCTGCATTTCAATGGAATATATCATAGAAAAGTCCTTTCTAAACCTGAAATGATTCTCTGATGCTGAAAGTAGGAGTTAAAAAGCAAGTAATAATACAGAGGTCCTTTAACAGCTTTCTTCTGTAACACCTCGTCCTTACTGATGTGTTCATTCTGTATTCTTTTCAGTATGTCTTCTGGAAGAGATAAATTTTGCCATTAAATTATGAGCCTGAAAGCCACAAGGGCTGGAGCACATTCTCACACACCTACACCAACTGTCAATTATACTTGGCAATCCCTTTTAACAGAAGGTGCTTCTACAGGCTTCCTCTATGGCCCATTCTGGAAAAATTTTCCTCACTTTTAACTATTAATGAAGCCTTTGAAGCCCCTTTTTCTAACTTGATGTTTTTGGTGGAGTACACATTTTGTTTTTCTTAAGATATTTTGGGATTTTTATCCTCACTGCCTGTTCCACAGAAATCAATTAACTGTAGCTTTGTTTTTTGACATGATAGAAATACATGGACTTTGCATGTCACATCGACCCGATTTTAAATCCTAGCTCCGCTGCTTAGTGGCCGTGTTTCCATCTCAGCAAGTGGTTGTACTTGCTCTTTTTTTCCCTCCAAATCTCCATCTGGTTCTTTCCTTCATATCATACATGTGTGTCTATTCACTCCCTAGCCTCCTACCCTGTTTAGGTTTCTTCCTAGTTCTTACCATACTTGGTACATTATTTGTCTTGTTGGGTTTTTGTACTGTTTTATTGTCTATTCCTCCCCTAGAATGATGTTTGCCGTGAAGCACATGCTCAGTTCTGTTCAGTCGCTCAGTCATGTCCAATTTTTTGGACCCCATGGACGGCAGCACGCCAGGCGTCCCTGTCCATCATCAACTTGCTCAAAATCGTGTCTCATGTCCATCAATTGGTGATGTCATCCAACCATCTCATCCTCTGTCATCGCTTTCTCCTCCTGCCTTCAGTCTTTCTCAGCATCAAGGTCTTTTCCAGTGAGTCAGTTCTTTGCATCAGGTGGCCAAAGTACTGGAGCCTCAGCTTCAGCATCGGACCTTCTCAGTGAATATTCAGGGTTGATTTTCTTTAGGATTGACTGGTTTGATGTCCTTGCAGTCCAAGGGACTCTCAAGAGTCTTCTCTAATATCATAGTTCAAAAGCATCAGTTCTTTGGCGCTCAGCTTTCTTTATGGTCCAACTCTCGCATCTATACATGACTACAGGAAAAACCATAGCTTTGACTAGACAGACTTTTGTTGGCAAAGTAATGTCTCTACTTTTTAATATGCTGTCTAGGTTGGTCATAGCTTTTCTTCCAGTGAGGAAACATCTTTTAATTTCATGGCTGCAGTCACCATCTGCAGTGATTTTGGAGCCCAAGAAAATAAAGTCTGTCACTGTTTCCATTGTTTCCCCATCTATTTGCCATGAAGTGATCGGACTGAATGCCATACTCTATGGTTTTCTGAATGTTGAGCTTTAAGCCAGCTTTCTCACTCTCCTCTTTCACTTCATCAAGAGACTTGGTTCCTCTTTGCTTTCTGCCATAAGGGTGGTGTCATCTGCATATATGAGGCTATTGATATTTCTCCTGGCAATCTTGATTCCAGCTATGCTTCATCCAACCAGGCATTTTGCATGATGTATTCTGCATATAAGTTAAATAAGCAGGGTGACAATATACAGCCTTGATGTACTCTTTTCCCAATTTGGAACCAGTCTGTTGTTCCATGTCTGGTTCAAACTTTCTTCTTGACCTGAATACAGATTTTTCAGGAAGCAGGTAAGGTGGTCTGGTATTCCCATCTCTTGAAGAATTTTCCACAGTTTGTTGTGATCCACACAGTCAAAGGCTTTAGCATAGCCAATGAAGCAGAAGTAGATGTTTTTCTGGAATTCTCTTGCTTTTTGTATGATTCAGCAGATGTTAGCAATTTGTTCTCTTATTTCCTCTATCTTTTCTAAATCCAGATTGAACATCTGGAAGTTCTAGGTTCACATCCTGTTGAAACCTAGTTTGGAGAATTTTGAGCATTACTTTGTTAGTGCGTGAGATAAGTGCAGTTTTGTGGTAGTTTGAACATTCTTTGGCATTTCTTTTCCAGTCTTGTGGTCACTGCTGAGTTTTCCAAATTTGCTGGCATATCGAGTGCAGCACTTTCACAGCATCATCTTTTAGGATTTGAAATAGCTCAGCTGGAATTCCATCACCCCCACTAGCTTTGTTCATAGTAAAGCTTCCTAAAGCCCTCTTGACTTTGCGCTCCAGGATGTCTGGCTTTATGTGGGTGATCACACCATCATGGTTATCTGGGTCATGAAGATCTTTTTTGTACAGTTCTTCTATGTATTCTGTCCTTTATGGTACCCATCTATGCATGAAGTGTTGTTCCCTTGGTATCTCTAGTTTTCTTGAAGAGATCTCTAGTCTTTCCCATTCTATTGTTTTCCTCCATTTCTTTGCATTGATCACTCAAGAAGGCTTTCTTGTCTGTCCTTGCTATTCTTTGGAACTGTGCATTCAGATGGATATATCTTTCCTTTTCTCCCTTGCATTTTGCTTCTCTTCTTTTCTCAGCTATGTGTAAGCCCTCCTCAGACAACCATTTTGCCTTTTTGCATTTGTTTTTCTTGGGGATGGTTTTGATCACTGCCTCCTGTACACTGTTATGAACCTCCATCCATAGTTCTTCAGGCACTCTATCAGATCTAATCCCTTGAATCTATTTGTCACTTCCACTGTATAATCGTGAGGGATTTGATTTAGATCATACCTGAATGGGCTAGTGGTTTTCCCTACTTTCTTTAACTCTGAATTTTGTAATAAGTTCATGATCTGAGCCACACAGTCAGCTCCTGGTCTTATTTTTGCTAACTGTATAGTGCGTCTCCATCTTTGGCTGCAGAGAATATAATCAATCCAATTTCTCTATTGACCATCTGGTGATGTCCGTGTGTAGAGTGTTTTCTTGTGTTGTTGGATACTCTAAATTTGCTCACTAAATATGTATTAAATAGATAGATAAAAGAGTGAATTGGTGACTTGGAACAACTTAGTAACTTTCTCTGAGGCTCAGTTTCTGTTTTCCGTTCATCAAAGAAAATTTAATATTCCTCAAAGTATTGCAGTTAGATTAAATGACATGCTTCAGTGTCATTTAGCACAGTGCCTGGCACATCATAATACATTCAGGACAGTTTTTTCCTTCCCCTGGTGATAGATGATTCCTTTACAAGGTTTATCTAATGGATGCTTGAGAATCTTTATTACTGAGATATAATTAAACTGATATCTGATGATAGCAAAGGACCAAAATCATTAACCCCCAAATCTCATTGGTTCCAGTGGGTCATCAAGCAGCAGAAAGAAAAATAGCTCAATGAAAATTGGCAAGGATATTTTGCAAGACATGGCTACTAGGAGAAAACGTCATGGTCTTTGGTTTTCAGATTTCCTCCTGTTATGATTCAGGCAAGACTGGTGCAGAGGTTAGGTCACTTGTCAGGTTATTAGTAGCAGAGTTAGGGCTGGAACATGTATGCTTGAGACTTGGTTTGTGCTCTTGCCTCCTACACGTCACTTGCCTCCAAACACAAATTGATTCAAACTAGTTTCAGAATTTAGAAACTTTGCAGATGGAAAATGTTAATCACTGGTTTCAGATTCTTGGCTGATTCCAGCTTTCTAACTCTTCAGTTATAAACATGTCTTAACTTTTGTCATAATAGCACCTTAATAAAAATAAAGAGTTGGAAGCATATTTTCTCTTTTACTAAATTAGGTGACTTCTTCAAAATGTTATTTGTAGACCTAAATTTATTTTGTGGGAAACAGTTAATAAAGAAATCATATGAAAATAAGGAGAAAACTTGCAAGATGAAACTAACAACATAGTGTTGGAAATGCCTTAAAATCAAATTTAGTTTCAAATCAGAGACTTAGAGTCTGAAAGTGCCAACACCAATCAGTAAATGTGAAAAGATGAGGTAAAGCTATATGAATAGGATCTGAAACTGTGGTAGAAAATAACCTCAATAATAAAAAAGTGTGATTTAAAATCTCATTTTTAATATTTTAGAAATGGATAATTTTCTGTGAAATTTGATTTGTTCTATATAAAAGCTTATCAATTTAATAAGTTTAAATTAATTAGTCATGGTTTGGCTAAATCAGCTTTACAGAAAGATTAAAAATGTATATTCAACAGTCACATTTTCCATGCAGCTTATTCTGGGTGGACTCATAATAGATGTTTTTTTTTAAACCTAGTTCTTAAGAATGAGCTAATTTTTTTCCTGCTGCTGCTGCTAAGTTGCGTCAGTCGAGTCCGACTCTGTGCGACCCCATAGATGGCAGCCCACCAGGCTCCCCCATCCCTGGGATTCACCAGACAAGAACACTGGAGTGGGTTTCCATTTCCTTCTCCAATGCATGAAAGTGAAAAGTGAAAGTGAAGTCGCTCAGTTGTGTCTGACTCTTAGCGACCTCATGGACTTCTAATAGGCTTCTAATAGCTTTGCTGACTGAAGTTACATTTTGATAAGGTTTCTCCAAGAACAAATTTAGTCATTAATTTCCTCCTCACATCCCTTCTTCATCCCTGTTTTCCCTTCTCTTTCCCGTCTGTCTCCTTTTCTTGCTCCCTCTCTTTTCTCTCTCCTTTCTCTTTCTTCATACCTCTTCCCTCCCCCATGCCATGCTTCCTTCCCATTTCCATAATCATCTCATTGCCTTTTCTTTCTCTCTCTTTTTTTTCGTGGACCCAAGTGAACTTGAAGAAATTATATAAATAAGAGTCTCAATCTTGAAAAAACTACATTGGCAAGCCTTGTAATTTGAAATATGTTGTACTTTTTATGGGCTTCCCTGGTGGCTCAGATGGTAAAGAATCTACCTGCAATGTGGGAGACCTGTGTTCAATCCCTAGAGAAGGAAATGGCAACCCATTCCAGTATTATTGCCTGGAGAATTCCATGAACAGAGGAGCCTAGTGGGCTACAGTCTGTGGGGTTGCAAAGAGTTGGACATAACTGAGAGACTAAGCCCAGCACAGCATATACTTTTTATTAGAGATGGGTGTGATCTTAGATACAAATGATAGTATGTTACGTGAATGGTCCTGGTTCTTCTCTGTAGCTACATTCTTTGCCATGTGACTATGAAGTTGTATTCCTTGAAAAGGTAGAGATATATTCCCCACCCTTTAACTTTATTTTGGCCACATGAGTTTCTGTGGCCAATAGAATGACGCTGAGATGATGCTATACCACTTTCAAGTCTGAGACCTAAGAAGCCTTAGATGTTTCTGTTTTGCTTTTTTGTACCTCAGTCATCACCAGGAGATAGTACCCAGTCTGTTCTTTTGGTCCCTGAAAGAGGATGAGAGACATGGTGGAGCCTAACTGAAATTGAGTGGTATTTCAGAGGGCTCCAAGGAACTCCAGGCCTTTTTGTCTCAGTGCACAAAGTATTCAGTGAGAGGCAAAGTGATGAATAAATGATTTATTAGAACAGGGTGCTTGTGAGACTTACAAATGACCAAGGGAGAGGGAGCTGTTCACTGAGAGCTCAGTGGGCTACAGTTTTATAATCAAAGGAAAAGTGGGGAGAGAAAAGGCCACCTCCTTCCTCATTCTTGAGTAGATAATTGTGCTTCCATCATCAACTCCTCCTCCAGGTTGGGCATGGGAGTTTCCTTATATAGACATGAGATCAAGCCAGGACTGTCATGGCACTATGGAAAAATTATTTCAGGTCTCAGTACAGTGAGGGTCTTTACTTTGAAATGTCATCTTTTCATAAATGATTGTTCTTTTGTGTGTACAGAGAGCATGTCTTAAGAGTCATTAACTTACCGAGCTCACTGGGCAGGATGTGGGTCTCATATCACCAATGTTTGTTTGGGGGCATATCTCATGTTTCTGCTGCATGGGTTTTGATGCTGAGCTAGCCTGCTTGGTTTTGTGGTTAAGTTAACCTGCTTTCTGGAATAATCATTAATTTACAGGGGTCTCCCATGTTTTTTCTTTATTTACATTCTCTTGTAGGATTAACTATTTAATCGCTTGCTTTGCCCCTTTACTCTGTCTCTGCCATAACCCTCAGTCAGTTGACCCCTCAGTTGACACACAAGTGTTTGAGCTAAATATATGCCTATTGTTTTGTACCTCTGATATTTGGTGGTAGTTTGTTACACAACATTATTATAGTAATGGGAAATTGATGGATACTATCCATCTCAATGTCTTTCATTTTGAACATGTGGAGACTGAGACCCAGATAAGTCTAGTGTTAAAATTGATTAGTAACATGTCTGAAACTAGAACTCAGAACTCCAGGTAGCTAGCTGGAACTATGCTTGGCCAAGAAATTGTGCCTTGCTACGAAGTGAATTTGCAAACTCCCTGAATTCTTAATGTAATACCTTTTTACTAAACTTCTGTTAGTGCCTCCTTATTATTTATTTAACTAATTTGAACTGATCGTTTTAGCAATAAGTTGGGTTAACTGTCAATTTATTATAAAAGACAGAAAACAGAAAGCAGTGTCATATTATTAAGGCTTGTCAATCTTGCTGTGGGGTGTGTGTGTGTGTGATAGTTAAGAAAATTTGTCACCATAGCTATCATTAGCTGAGTAATTACTATAATTAAGTTGTACTCCAAGAATTGTGGAAAGTACTTTTAATTCCTTATCTCATTTGGTTTATACCATGGATTAACAAACTATGGCCTGCAATCCACTCCTGTCTGCTGCCTGTTTTTGTAAATAAAGTTTTACAGGAACATAGTCATGTTCACTTTTTAATGTGTTGCCTACATCCACTTCTGTGATACAGTGGCAGAGTTAAGTAGTTGTGGCAGAGACTGGCCTACAAAGTTGAAAATATTTGCTGTCTGGCTATTTACAGAAAAAGTCCGTTAACACGTCGTCTTGAGTGCATGCTTGTATCTGACTCTTTGCAACTCCATGGGGTGCAGCCCATCAGGCTTCTCTGTCCATGGGATTCTCCAGGAAAAGAATACTGGAGTGGGTTGCCATGCCCTCCTCCAGGGGATCATTCCAACCCAACCCAGGATCGAACATATCTTCTGTGTCCCCTGCGTTGTAGGCAGATTCTGTACTGCTGAGCCACTGCAGAAGCCTGGTAATTTTTTCAAGTGTGATCTGTGAATCCTAGGGTTCCTAAGTAGGTCTGTGAGGTCAGAACTATTTTCATGACAAACCAAGACATTCTTGCCTTAGTCTCTGTGTTGATGTTTGAACTGATGGCAGGTATAATTGCTGTCACTTTAGGATCAGTTGAGTCCTGGTGCTACACTGTAATAGTCATCATATTCGTCAAGTACCCACAGTAAACAGAAAAGCCAGTTTTACTTCAGATGTCCTGATGAAGCAACAGAAATTAATTTTTATTAAATTTTGACTAAGTATAAATCTTTTTACTATTCTAGGTAGTGAAATGGGACGTGTGAGTAAAGTGCTTCTGTTGCACACTGAAACATGATGTTTGTCTGAAAGGAAAGCCCTTGTGTAACTGAGTTGGGAGCTAAACTCACTGTTTTTTTTTTTTTTTTTCCCCCACAGAACACAAGTTTTACTTGAGAAAAAGTAAAAATTTTACTTTTACTTGAAAAGAGTTGGTCTTACTGATTTTTCCAGCTGAAGTATTTGGCAGACATTTTCTTTAAAATGGAAGAAGTGAAACAGTTCTTGAAACTGTTTCAAGAACAAGTGACAGTATTTTTTGTCAATGATAAAAGTCAGGCTTTCAAGTGAAAGTTAACCTTGGGAAAACTTGCATCTGCTACCTTGAGACTGATAGTTTTCTAATACTTAAAAGGCTTTTATGGAGAGCTTAGTGGTGATATTCATGAATGTGATTTATTTATTTGTTATTTAGCCATAGCAAAAGGCAATGGGTCAGTATTTGAAAGATCCATGTAACTTAGTAAACTAGTATTTTTAAATGACCCATGAATAATGTTACAAATTCATACATGAGTAAAAGATCTTTTCAAAGTGTAAGATATTCCAATGTATCTTCAAGTAACAGAATAATAAATTCATTGATGTGATTTTTGATTCTACATGACAACTAACCTTTAATAAACTACTACTTTTGAGTTTTGGTGTGTAATCAAATGACAAATCCATAATTATCTGAAAAGAATATTAAGATACTCCTCTCTTTTCTAACTACACATTTGTAGTTGGTTTTATTTTCTTCGTATACATCAACCAAAGTAGCATGTCACAACAGATATGTGAATCCACTTATTTTTCATTAAACCAGACATTTAAAAAATTATAAAAATGTAGAGCTCATCTCACTTAATTTTTTGAAAATAAAGTTTTTTCCATAAAAACATCTGTTCATATGTAATAGGGCTAAGTTCAGTGACTAAATAGTTTTTTAAGAGAAGGTTTCTTCAGAGAGGAAACATATTCCATAGACAGAGTGTGGGCCATCTTAGGAGGCAAGAGAGGCCTAAATATTTTTTAAATGCTCAGCTTAAATTTTTGTGGTGGTAAGTATCCGTAGATGGACAACACATAAATAAAAGCTCTTAAGAATTCTTAATAATTTTCGAGTAAAAAGAGATCCTAATATTAAAAAGTGTGAGAACAACTGTAATATATGTACAGCTGTTATCCCTATTTTAGGGATGATGGAACTGCCTTAGAGATACTAGGTAACTTGCTCAAAGTCAGATAGTTTCTGTAGAGTTAAGATTCAGACTCCAGAAGAGTGACTCCAGAACTTATATTTATCACCATTGAAAATGCCTTCTGGTATTTCAGGATTTAGAAAGCTCAGAAAACTCAGGACAGTGGTGTCTCGCCCCACCACCACTGCCCGCCCCCTCATACTCACAGAACAGGATTTTCTAAGCTCACTTTTTTTCCCCATCCTTGTTTCTTCTCAGTTCTGAAAACATGGGCCAGTTTATCTGCAAAATTGCATTTAATAAAGTTAGGTAAAACACAGTCCACAGAAAGAAAATGTGGAGAGAAAAATGGCTTTAGACCTAGTCGGGTAAGACGTTTCACTTACTGCTTAAAAAGGAGACAGAGAAGGCATAACTGGGGAGTCTAAGGAAGGTTGGCTGAGTTAACAAGATTAGATGGCAGGAAGACAAAACCCAAGGACTGGATTTTGTCCTCATCCACCTCTTAGATCAGGAATAGCCCAGAGATGATACTTCTGCATCTTGGTCCATGGCAGACCTTGGTAACTGGTCAAAACTCTCTTAGTCATTGAGTTTAGAGGCAGCCCCAGTTTCCTTCTCAAGACCAAGTTCTACACAGTCACTCCTTGGAAAGGATGTGGCATATGTGATGAAACCTTACCACAATCCTAACTTTCTGTTGTAACCTCATCTCAAACACAGAACCTGTCAAGAAGTTTGTATGGTTCATTCCCAGTCCTAGAAAAACAACTGGCAAATCTGTGAAGTTTTCACTGGTTGGATTCACTAGAAAAGATTTGCATAGTTTTCCTCCTATACATGTAAAATTGAACCCTCTTTTGTCATCTAAACCTTAAAGACAGAATATGTAATAGTTATTAGGTTGGTACAAACATTGTTGCAATTTCAGATCATGAATTTTAAATCATTATAACTAGGCTCATCTTTATTAACCAGAATAGGAACCACTACAGTTAACACATTTTTGCCAATGAGAAATAAGTTTTCTTATTCCTGTGGTGCATAAATCTGTGCTTTGGTATTCGGTGAACTCTCGGAAAGCATCTTCTGCCTCCTGCTGGTTGTGGAAGCATTTTCCCTGCCATAATCCAACTCTTTCAACTTTTGAAACCTTGTTTGTGCAATGTGCCATCAAACTTGTCATGGAGAAGAATTGGGCTCTTTCTGTTGACCAGTGCCAGCTGCAGGCATGCAGTTTTCGGTACGTCTCATTAATTTGCTAAGCATACTTCTCAGATGTAATGGTGTCACTGGGATTTAGAAAGCTGTAGTGAATTAGACCCTCGTAGGCTGCAGTCCATGGGGTTGCTGAGTCGGACACGACTGAGCAACTTCACTTTCACTTTTCACTTTCATGTATTGGAGAAGGAAGTGGCAACCCACTCCAGTGTTCTTGCCTGGAGAATCCCAGGGATGGGGGAGCCTAGTGGGCTGCCGTCTATGGGTCGCACAGAGTCGGACATGACTGAAGTGACGCAGCAGCAGCAGCAGCATCAATGGATTAGACGGGCGGCAGACCACCAAACAGTGACCAGGACCTTTCTTGGGTGCAAGTTTGGCTTTGGGAAGTGCTTTGGAGCTTCTTCTCAGTCCAGCCACTGAGCTGGTCATCACCAGCTGTCATATAAAATCCACTTTTCATTGCATGTCACAATCTGAGAAGGGGTTCGTTGTTGTTGCAGAGAATAAGAGAAGACAACAGTTCAAAACGATGAAATTTTTTTTTTTTTTTTGGTCAGCTCATGAGGCACCTACTTACTGAGCTTTTTCGCCTTTCCAGTTTTCTTCAAATGCTGAATCACTGTAGAATGGTTGATGTTGAGTTCTTCAGCAACTTCTTGTGTAGTTGTTAGATGATTAGCTTTGATGATGGTTCTTAGTTGGTCATTGTCAGCTTCTGATGGCCAGCCATTATACTCCTCATCTTCAAGGCTCTCGTCTCCTTTGCAAAGCTTCTTGAACCACCATTGCACTGTTTGTTCATTAGCAGTTCTGGGGCCAAGTGTGTTGTTGATATTGCAAGTTGTCTCTGCTGCTTTATGACCCATTTTGAACTTGAGTGTGAAAATTGCTTGAATTTGCTTTTTGTCTAACATCATTTCCATAGACTAAAACAAATATAAAATAAACAGCAAGTAATGTCATTAACAAAAAAAAAAAATAAAGGGAGAAATGCACATTAAAATGATGTATATAAATGCACATTTATTTAGGAATGTATTCAATAGCAAAAGGCAAATTTCAACAATGCAAAACCACAATTACTTTCCCACCAACCTAATAATAGCATGAGTTCTGGAATCAGATTATCTGGGTTTGATGTTTTAGTGATATTGTTAAGATTATTTGACTTAATAAAGTAAAATGCATCTAACAGTACTCAGCTTATAGTAATGCTTAGTGAATATTAGCTATTTTTGACTATTACGATGGCAGGTTACTTATTTAGGAAAATGTTAATTGTTTAAAATGAGGGGTTGCAGATTGCCAGCTCCAGCAGCAGGAGGATCAGGTATCCTGAATTATCCCCTGGTTGAAAACAACCGAAATAAATGAATGGAATATAAAGAATATTTAAAAACCACTTCTCTGAGCAAGAAAGGAAGGAAGACATTTGCAGAAGCTGAAAATTAACTGAAAGTGGGAACCTTGAAGGCAAATGAATACCGAGCAGATTTCATTTGAGGTTATTTGACAAACCTTGATCCTGAGGTTTATTTTGATGGATACACAAGACTTAGAAGGCAAGAGGTAAAGTGTGAGACTGGCTAACTTGGGGGCTCTCATAAGAAACCCAAAGCTCAATTTGAGATTAATCTCAAAATGAACCTGCCATGTGGAATGGAACAATAAGGAAACTTGTCTGGTTTGACCATGATTTAAATGGAGGGAAAAAATTCTCTGTTAAGATTTTATAGCCATAAGCCAATCTTCTCTGGGGTTTGGGTGTGAATGAAAAGTCTGAGTTGCAAAAAGAAATGGTGAGCAAATAGATTATTAAATAAGAACAAGCATCGTATAAAACAGCAACAACAATAATAATGTCTAATTGGTTAGACAAATACAAGATAGAACCAAAATACTAGATAATCATAGAATTTAATTTCAAGGAGTGATGCTGGTAAAGGTTGAAACATTGTAGGATACATGTAGTGTTTTTGAGAAGGCTGAAAGTATTTATTAAATTCAGAGCTTGTTAAGTTTGCACGTTAAAAAAGAAATCTAGATTAACCACAAAAAAAATAGATACCAAAAAAGTCTCCTTTTCTTGAATACTTCTTGAAATTCTTCTCAGGTATGATAATTTGGCACTTAAATATTACTACTCAAGTGCCTGCAGTCAGATCATAGGGAGAAGCAAAAGTTTTCACAGCATAAAATATTCACTAAAGAATTGGCTAATAGTGGAATTAGTCCACATATAAATATCCTTCCTTGTCTTTTCTAAGTCCACAAATATTTGAATATTGTGAATATTTGAATGCAGAATAAACTGAGTGATGAGTAAAACTGCAAATCTTGTAAGAGAGTCAAGAAACTAAGAAGTCTCTGTCAACTACAGATAGGCATTTGCAAAGGGCAGTTGTCATCTGCCTCTGTGGGGACTGAATCCGGCACTGTTACAGCTGATGACCTTCAACATGCTGTGAAAGGAGTTCAGTGTGAAGAGCTGGAATGAGGCACTTTGTGCTCCAGGAAAACTGGCAGGACAGGTCTTTAGATAATTAGATATTTTCAGGAACTTATTTTATGAGCCCAGTACTTGCCTCTCTTCATATCTAGAAAAGCACTAAATATAGAAAAGCACTTCGTCTTCATGGTGGCATCAGCTCCTTGTGACTAGCAGAAAACCTTTTGTAAGGTATGAGATTGATTGCATGAACTCCCTCTTCACCAAAATCACATGTATTGACCTTCCCTCCTCTACCTCTTTGGAGCAATTTCTCAGAGCTGTGTGAGGTGCTGTCTCCCGGACTGCAGTCCTCATTTTCCCCCAAATAAAACTTAACTCAAAACTCTCACATAGTGCATCATTTTAAAATCTACATGTGCAAAAATGCATGGGAGAATCACAAAACTTTTGAAAAAGGAGGCTCTGGCAGATTCAGATCAGTTGACAACAGAAGTTCGGTTCAGTTCAGTTCAGTTACTCATTGTGTCCTGCTCTTTGCGACCCCATGGACTGCAGCGCACCAGGCCTCCCTGACCATCACCAACTCCCGGAGTTTACCCAAACTCATGTCCATCAAGCTGGTGATGCAATCCAACCATCTCATCCTCTGTTGTCCCCTTCTCCTCCTGCCTTCAATCTTTCCCAGCATCAGGGTCTTTTCAAGAGTCAGCTCTTTGCATCAGGTGGCCAAAGTATAGGAGTGGCAGCTTTAGCATCAGTCCTTCCAGTGAACACTCAGGGCTGATCTCCTTTAGGATGGACTGTTAGTTTTATGTTATATATAAAATTTAGTTTTATATTATATATATGTAAAGTTTTATTTTTGCATATTATGTTTTATATTATATATGTAATTATATGTTTTATATTATAGTTTTTATATTATATGTCTTAGTTTTATATTATNATAATAACTTGTATAAGATTTGTAAAGTAGGATCTTATAAATTCTTTTTCTTACAACATATTAGTCATATGTACATGGGCATTTTTTTTCCTCAACCACAATACATAAAACAAAAACTATATCCTGAAAATGAAAAAAATGTAAAGATTTTAAGGAATGGATGAAAAAATGTGTATGTATAAAATACATGTTTATATGTATATTCCATATACACATACATACTTACATATGTAATATTTAATACATACATGTAATATGTATATATATATATCAATGTAATATTTTGCCATGTCAGTAACTCTGTGTAACTCACTTCGAAAAATATTTTGGTCATTTCCAGTTTCTTTCTCTTCATTTTTAGAGCATCTATAATGGTGTACTGTAATCCATAGACTTCTAATCAGCCCTCTAATATTTTCTTTTTATGTTCCTGTTTCATAGGCACTAGGCTCAAACTTGTATTTCTATATGATTGCATCATCAGATCTGTAATCATCAGAAGAGGACTGATACTCATGATTTGAGGTTGAATAGTCTAGTAGAGATAATGTGGGCTCCAAAGTCATACAAGCCAGTGCCCACTCACTGGGTTTGTGACCAACAAACAGTAAGTCATTTGCATCACTAAGCTTAAATTTCCTCATATGTGAAGTGGGCATAATCATTTACTTGCGAGATCCTTGTGATGTTTACAACATATGTAAGCTGCCTTGTAGAGTACTTCTGCAAACCCTTCTGCAGTGGGCACAGGAGCTTAGAGATAGGCACTTGTCCATCCTCATGGGGTGACAACTGAAGAGTTGATAAAGATGATAACATGATTAGCTGATTCAAAGAAGAATGGTTTTGATACACAAGGATTAAGAGAGCCTTTAAGAAGACAGATAAATCTCTCAAATTCTATTAGTTAAGGAAAAAGCTGGGAGGTATGGGAAAAGGGACTCCAAAATACAGTGACTTAAAGCAGAAGTCATGTCTCTCTTATGTAAGGATCCTGGCTCCTCTCACCTTGTTCCTTTGCCTTCTACGAAGTAATGCTCATTTCCATAGACAAAGCTAAATCATGTGGTCTATCAACGTTTCACTTCAAAGGAGAACAGAGAGGAAACCTAAGGCAGGCTGTTCCTTTTTAAGCAAGTAATACAGAATATATATTATACTGATCACTTTTTGTTGTTGTTCCTTCTAAATCTTGTCCGGCTCTTTGCAACCCCACAGACGCAGCATGCCAGACTCCTCTGTCCTCCACTGTCTCCTGGAGTTTGCCCATGTCCACTGAGTCAGTGAAGCTATCTAACCATTGCAGCTTCTGCTGTCCCCCTTCTCCTTTTGCCTTCAGTCTTTCCCAGGATCAGGGTCTTTTCCAGTGAGTCAGCTTTTCACATCCAGTGGCCAAAGTACTGGAATTTCAGTTTTAGCATCAATCCTTCCAATGGATATTTAGGGTTGATTTCCTTTAGGATTGACTGGTTTGATCTTCTTGCATATTTATCACTTACTCTCACACTTTTTTAGGGGGAATCAAATCACATGATCACAAATGCTAGAGAAGCTGGGAAATGTAGTCTCTACCTGGATGACAAGAGTCCAGGAATATGAGGAGGGACGACTAGTCATCTGCCTCACGAATATTTGTGCAAAACTGACTCTGTGATCATACTCTGAACAATATGTGGTGTAAGGGATGATGTACCTGTAATTAGGTATGCCAAATTATGCCCCAGCCAAATCAATACCTGATTTGTTTCTTTAAGAAAGATCATACATACCACTATTACTCACATTTTGTAAGTCAGGTAAATTAAACTTGTTTTGAGGATTTACTAGATTACCGGGTGCCTAATACTTGTTTCGTTCTTTCATTTTCTAGTAAAATGACTAGAAGATTCTTATTCCTCCTCCACATCTGTAGCTGATAGGAGTCTTCTTGCACAATCTCTGTGTTCAAGAATTGTAACTAACCTAATTTCTATTTTTCTATTTTTAACCTTCACTTATTTTGGCCCAGGCATGGCAACTTAATTTCAATTCATGGTTCCTCTTTTTGCTCAGATTGAACCTAAATTCTAGGGGCTTACATAGCACACAGAAGTTAGCAGGGCTCTGTCTAACCTGGTGTTTGTTAGAACAGCCATCATCCATTTGGACCTCATTCATTAAAAAAATATGTAAAGTACCTACATGTCAGGCTCTGAGAAACACGAGTCCCTCTCCTTTTGAAACATATCATCTAGTGAATTTTGGTGCATTAAAAAAAAAAAAATCTGGCTCAAGAGCAAGGTCAAGCTTGGGTTAAGCGTGTGTTAGAGACAGAAGTCAATTTGAAAGATTGGTTCAAAGTGAGGAGGAAGAAATTAATGACTGAAAATCTGGGGGTTATTTATATTTTTCATTTTGATGAATTTGTCATTCCCCCATGGTCTTTGAAAATGAAGAGTTGGTGATGTTTAGAAGTCAGAAGAGACTTAGAAGAGGATGTGTGTGTGTGCGTGTGTGTGAGAAAGGGTGGCTTCTTTTTCTCCTGGGGAATTCCTTTTTCGATGTTGGGGTCAGGGGAGGAAGAGCACTATAAACACGCAGCCTAATGCAAGAGGGTTTAATCAACCTCTCACCACATGACGGTAGCCTTCTAGTCACTGTGGGATAACAAAGGGACCAAGAGCCACAGTTCTGAAAGTCGCTTAGAGTCTTTGCAAAGAAAGGTTGCAGCCTGCGGAGACCAGCAAGAAATAGAGCGTACTGGTAAAACACTGTGATGCAAATAAAGTATAACTATGACACGGCTAATTTATAGATTGGCAGAGAGGAGGGAGAGATGGTTATAAGTGGGAGAATAGTGTGGCCAGTTAATTGCAAGGGGGCAAGGACCCTGTGTGCAGGGGGCCGAAGTGTCAGGGAGGACAAGCCTGGCTCAAGCCAAAGACTGCGTGGCAAGTTTTGCTTTTGCAACCATGCTCTCTCTATCTGCTTGTGCTGCACAGCCCTGCAGGTCTGCTCTTCCACTCTCAGTTTATTCCCGTTACTGTTTACAGCCTCAGGAGCTTTGCAGCCAGACAGACCTGAGTTTGAGTTTTGGATTCACTACTTACCCCCATGTGGCCCTT
Organism: Neotragus pygmaeus; assembly: GCA_006410875.1. Classification (NCBI taxonomy): domain Eukaryota; kingdom Metazoa; phylum Chordata; class Mammalia; order Artiodactyla; family Bovidae; genus Neotragus; species Neotragus pygmaeus. The sequence continues at coordinate 1,076,101 of SJYV01051883.1, read as the reverse complement.
AACCTCTTTGAACCTAGGTTTCCTTATTGCCTTGCAGGTTTTTGATGATTGTAATAAACTACCATATACAATGTATCCAGTAGAGTTTTCAAAGTACTCAGTAGGACTAGCTACTGTGGCCATATACAGCCTGGCAGTGAGATGATGAGTGCTGGGACCCAGGTGGCAGGATGGAGCAAGAAGAGGTAAAGTGTTTTAACCTCAGACAGTCCTGAGTTCATATTCCAGCAATATCACTCTCCTTATAGTTCCCACTCTGCTGGGATTATGTGAGATCATGAACATGAAGTTGCTCCACAGAGGTCTGCTACACCAGCAATGCCTTTAAAAAATGTTTGTTTCCAAAAACCTGAAGAAGAATGTATGGCAAAACCAATACAGTATTGTAAAGTAGAATAAAGTAAAAATTAAAAAAAAAAACATATAAAAAAATGTACAAATATATTAAAAACTGAATCACCTTGCTGTACAGTTGAAACTAACACATTGTAAATCAACCATATTTCAATAAAAAGTTGTTTTGAAAAAATGAAAAGGAAATGTTTGTTACCTTCCACATATCCACTTTTTTTGAAAAAATTATTTATTTTTAATTGGAGGATAATTGCTTTACAGTGTTGTATTGGTTTTTGCCATACATAGGGCTTCCCAGGTGGTGCTAGTGGTAAAGAATCTGCCTGCAATGCAGTAGACACAAGAGATGAGGGCAATTTGCTCCACTGTTCTTGCCTGGAAAATCCCGTGGATGGAAGAGCCTGGCTGTCTGCAGTCTGTAGGGTCACATAGAGTCAGACATGACTGAGCCGCTGAGCACACACACTTTCATACATCAGCATCAACCAGCCATGGGTGTACATATGTCCTCTCCTTCTTGAACCTGCCTCCTGCCTTCTACTCTTTTTCTTTGTTCACCAACATTCAGCTTCTAGATTTCTAGTTACGTGTTTGTGCAGAGTAGGACAATGGATGTTGATGAGGGTCTTGTCTTGGCTTGCCCTGGTACTCTTGGTATGAGCTGTTGAGCAGCATTACTTTGAGTAGTCTTTCTTTTCCCTCACAAAGAATCTTGTTTTGGCAATAAGTTACCCTAGTACTGCCATTACCTTCCTGCCCTCCAGTCTTAGCATTCTAGCTATGATCCCACGCTGCCCTTTCTGGGGAGGAAATCACCTGGGGGCTTTGGACTGGGGCATATCCCTCCAGAGAAGCTGGGGAGTTGACAGGCATCCCCCCAGGCAACCACCTCGTTTGTGTCTTTATTGTCAGGGGGTCCCCAGGATTGACTGGCTGGCTGTCTGCTTTCGGCCACCACTTACTCTTTCCCCTGGGGTTTCTCTCCTCCTGGAGCTCTTACTGAAACAAGATAAAGACACAACAGAGTTTCTCCCCTTGCCTTTCATATTTGCTTCCAACCAACACAGCTTTTCTGGTTGTGTGGGTTTCCTCTGATATGTTTGGGAAAAGAAAGAAGAAGAATAAAAATAATTTACAAGAGGAAGTCATAATTCTTTACGACAGATTAGAAATGATCTTGACCTTCATAGGCATGTAAAAGTTGGCCTTTCTTACCCCTCCTCACTGATTCATCTCTTTCAAAGAACTCATGAAATACACCTTCGTCCAGTCTTCCTATCTCTGTTTTTTAAATTTTGGGGACTTTAAGTAATGGTTTCCTACTAAATTTTTAAAGCAATTTTGGAGTGGCCCTTAGTGAGTGCTCAATAATATTCATTTCTAGAGTGGTGGCAAGCCACAGAAGTGGACTGAGAAGAACAAATTCTTGACTTTTTTATTTTTTAAGACTTATTCCTACTGAGAAATCCTGGTTTGATCAGAATGAAACCACAGATAATGATATAATAATGCATTTGCCTATTAAAAGCTATATGCCAGGTACTTTACATGCATTACCTCACTGACATCTCACAGCAACCTTGCAGAGTTAGATACTAGATTCAGTCACTATATCTTTCCCTCATTTATTATTGAGAAAAACAAAGGCTTTAAAAGGTTAAGTAATTTGCCCAGTTACTCCAATAATTCTTCCAATAATTATGATTTTATAAAGCTTGAGGCAAGCTGGAATTCAGACTCAGGCAGCCTGCCTCCAGAACTCTTGCTCTTAATAGTTCTGCTAGACTGTCTCCCCAGACTGCAGGCACCAGAGACCCACCCAGAGGTGTAGCCAGGACTCAGCCTGGAGGAAGCCTGCCTGGGGTGGGGTGGACCCTGTACTTCTGAAAAAAGGCATGACACATCAGCCATTTTCACTTGTCTCTCTGTGGCCTTGCTTTTGCCCTACTTCCTCTCATAGCTTTTCATACCAAAATCAATAGTCACGTCCTCGTGTTACTTTTCTAAGTTATTGAAAAGGCACCATTTTGGTGCCTTTGTAGTCTCCTCCGTTGTCACTGATTTTTTACTGCTGGTTTTTTTTGGCCGTTGATGGAGAAGGGATGATATCACCAAAAACATTCTGAAGTTAGGGTGTCCATTGGGATGGTGGAAGAGGTTGCTACTCAGGGAAGGAATTTTCCAGGCATTTAAACTAGAACCTCTCAATCTTGCTAATTTTGAACCAGTTTTTCCTGTGAGGTCAGAGTAGGGGAAAGGCTCTTGAATACTCCTCACCTTTGGTTTTCCAGTATCAAGATCTCTACTGCATGATTGTATCGTGTGTGTGGTTATTTTTTTTTTCACTGATGCAACTAACTTTCCCTGATTAAGGTTGGGACTTTTTCTCTTTGGTCATTTCAGACCCATTCAGTGGAGTTTTTGCATCTTGTCTTTTGTCTCTGATGTTTCCTTTACTTAGTCAGGCTTTATTTCAGGTTTCATTTAGTACATCTCTGTCCCCTTCCTCCCACCCCACCTAATTTTTAGATGTTAGAATATATACATCATAGGCAATTAAGTTGTCATTCTGGTATGTAGTCTTCATAATGAGTCATAACCAGTCTCCAGCTAGTGCCAAAGCTGAAGGACAATTGGATAGAGAAAATATATCTCCTAGATGGGTCTTTTTAGTTGGAGTACACCCAAGATCATAGTGCTGCAATATTACTAACTTTGAAAGCGACCGACTATAATATTCGCTAGTGTTTACCCAACATTTATTGTATGCCGTGTCTTGCACATTGCTTGTCTTGTCTCACTTAACCCTCACACGGATCCTGAAACTCCATTTTCATGAGGACAAAAATCATACCTCAGAGAAATTAAATGCCTTGTCAGAGGGTCACACGACTAGTATATGGTGGTCCTGGGATTCAGATTCAGCAATCTTAACCTCTGTGCTGCTGTGTAAAGGGAAATGTCACGTGGAGTGAGTTAGCCAAATGATCTTGGCCAAATTACATAACCTCTCTGTGATTTATTTTCCTCATCTGTAAAATGGGGAAAATAAAATGACGCCTGGAGTCCTTTTAAACGCTTCTGTGGTGTTTGAATGAGGAACTGTCCAAAGCGGAGCTCCTGGCCTGCAGACTGTCTCCCTTGTCTGCTTCTCCTGTCTTCCTCTTACGCTCAGTTAACGACACCACCACACAACGACTCAGCCAAATCACTCAGAAATCACCTTTGAGTCCTTGATTTCCTTCACCCGCCACATCTAATCCCGTAAGCCTCAGTGTTCTGCCTGCAGAGTCTAGCCCACATCTGGTCACTTGTCACCATCTCTATTACCATGACCCAAGCAGTCAAGCCACTTCACATCATACCTCGACTACTGGGTCTTAACTGCTTCTATCAGTGTTAATATGCAGGTAAAAAAGAAAAAAGAAGAAGCAAATCTTTCTCCCTCTTATTTATTTAAGCAGTAACTAAAAGACTCAGGAAAGACATTATTTTTACTAAACTTGCAATAACAGAACCTCATATTTAACACATTATGAAGCGGCTTTAATGAACCAGTTAGAGGTGGGGGCAGTAGTTAACATCCAAAGTAGTTTTTTGTATGTTAGGTTTATTTTGTTCCTTGTGGAATTTTCTCCTTTTCTCTCTGGGCCAGGAATGGATCATGAGGTCTCAGTAACTGGGGAGAGAGTGTAAAAGAAGAAGGGACTTCTGTGTATAAGGAGCCTTAGGATTTTTTCATTGGCGGGCATTGAGTTGTCTCTTACCTTGCCACCTGGAACTGTGATGAAGTGGATAGAGACCCTTAAAATAGAGATATTGAGCTCTTGCATCCTGTAAGTAGACATTTCTAATAGCTGTGGAAGGGACCTAACCCACAGCAAATTGAACAAGAATATTGAGAGATCAGTCTGGAATGTCAGGGTGGTTGGATGATGACTCAGGAAGAACAATGGTTCACAGACAGAACTGCTGATAAAGGTGGCAATATCAATGTGGACCATTTTTTGAAGCACCTGCACTCTCCCTGAATGTCCCAAAGTATCTGGGAGCCACATTCTGGGGTGTTGATGGGTTCATGCTACCATGTGGGTTAGGGTCTGTCTAGCCCAGCACTATCCAAAAAGAATATCACAATGTAATCTAAAATTCTTTAGTAGCCATATTTAAAAAGTAAAAAGAAACAAGTGAAATTAATTTTAATAATTATTTAACCTAATAGATCAAATATATCATGATTTCAATTACAGTACTAGCTTAATGGTGTGCTGGTAAAGCAACTGTCTGAAAAAAAAATCTGGTGTTAACTCATTTCAGTGATATGAATGGCAATTTTCAAGTTACAATAATGATACTAACAGTGACAATTAACAAATGTTGAATGCTAACTTATATCAGATACTCACTCTCATCTGTAGTAAATGAGTGCATGAAGGCTGGGAGGTTAAATAACTTGTCCAATGGCAAGTAGCAAAGCTTTGATTTGCATACAGGTCTTCTGACCGTTGTCTAAAGTGTCAAGAATAAAAGCAAAGTGGAATCAAAGAAGAAGCTAGAGGACAGAAGAAAAGAAGGCTAACAACTCTAAAGGACTGGAGTACAATTGTAGCCCCAGTTCAGTCTGATTCACCTACAATTTTGAGCACAGCCACGACAGGTGCTGGGGGAACACAGGCATATGAGAATGAATGGGGCATGGACTCTTCTCCATGTGGGGAGACAAGCACACACACGGAGAGCTCTGACATAGGGCAGACTATGCTCTGTGATAAAAGGAGAGCCTAATCCATCTCCCCCAGGCTTAACCTAGAGCAGGAGGAAGGTGGTATGGTGAAGAACCACAAAGTTGGGCAGAGGGATTGGAGGGACCAGGGAGCCTGAGCAGTTCCTAGCATGGCATCTTTTGGGACTTCAGGATCAGTTATAAAACAGGAAGTTGAGATCTAGGCTCCAAGTTTAACCAAGATAAGTTTGAGCTAATGCAGGAAAGAAGATGGTAGGAACTGCAGAAAGCACCAAGGAACACAGCAGAAAGTAGGAAGGGGAGGCCTAGAGGAATTCCCTAAGCTGATTTGCATAAAGCTGTAGGGGGTTTTGTGTGTGTGTGTGATTTTTGCAGAAAGATATACCCCAAGGGCTTATCAGTACAGTTTAGGAGGCAGAAATGAGTGAACAAACCATATACAGTGGTATTGGGGGTAGAGACATAGGGAGTACTACATTCACAAAGAGAGAGACTGCTGATTGAACCTTCCAGAAGCCTTAAGGAGAGGTTAATGTAAAATATCAGTGAAAGGATAAACACTGAAAAGCACTTACAGGTTTAAAGAAACACAAAACAATACCAGCTATTTAGGGCCTACTCTGTACTGTATAGCTTATTTCACTCTAGCTACAATATAGGAAGAACATTCAGAGAAGAGTTCTTAGAAGGACATTGAAGATGACAGGGTGAAATTCCTTAGAGTGGGTATATCTAAGGGTAGAAACGAGAGTTTAGGAAACAATGCTCTTTTGGTACAGTTTTTATTATTTTCAGCTGTCTTGGTCTGCTTGAGTTGCCATAACAGAATACTGTAGAGTGGGTGCTTAAACAGCAGAAATTCATTTTTTTTCACAGTTTGGAGCCTAGAAGGCAATCAAAGAGCCAGCAGGTCAGCTTCTGATGAGAGCTCTCTGCCTGGCTTACAGATGTCTGCCTTCTCACTGTGGCTTTGCTTGGCAGTAGAGAGAAAAAGCAACTGGTACCTCTTCTAAGAGCATTTATCCCATGTCATCAGGGTCCTGCCCTCAGGATCTATTACCTCCCAAAGGCCCTATCTTGAAATACCATCATATTGGGGGTTAGTGCTTCAACATATAGGTTTTGGAGGGATGCAGACTTGCACTTTAAAATACCAACTATTGAGGGTTTGGTACAATTAAATGAACAGACAAACCCAGATGATCTTGGTTTAAATCCCAACACTATTGTGGTTAATTTCTCTGAGACTCTGGTTCTTCATGTTAAAGATGTGGTTAGTAATTACCATGCAGAGTGTTCCTGGGAAGCTTGAATGAAGAGAGGCTTTAGTACTATGTACGAACAAGACATATAAGAACATAAGATATATTCCCATTCACCAATAATTTGGAAAAAAAATCTTTAACTGATAAAAAGAAGTTATTTTCTCTTATTGAATAGTGGTTGTATACATTTGACATGTTAATATCTGTTTAGATGTACTGACTGTTTACTGAGTTGCCTAGGCCAGACATAGAGCTTATATTTTTATTTAGAAAAATCAATAATGTCACAAAAATAAATAGTGGAATTTAAGAACAGGCTTTGGAGTAAAAGAACCAGGTTTCAAATCCCAGCCCTGCCACACACTTATTGTGTGACCTTGATCAAGTTAGTCCACCTATCTAAGCCTCAGTTTCTTTCAATTATAAAATGGGGAAAAAAATAGTGCCCTCTTCATAGGTTTGTTGTTGGGCATTGGAGAGACATTTAAGGCAGGACAATAAGAAAATGTGAAGACTCAGAAAGTGAATATTGTATTGCCTCATTTAATCAGTTAGGGACGTGGACATCTATACCAGGGTTTCTCAACATGTTGAGAATATCTCAATATCTCAGCATTACTGATATTTTAGGCCAATAATCTCTTGTTGCAGTGGGCGCTGTCCTGTACATTGTAGGATGTTTAACAGCAAGCATGCCTAGCCTCTAATCACTGGATATCAGTAGCACCCACCCCAAATCCGGGTAACCAAAACCATCTCCAGATATTGCCAAATGACTCCTCGGGTGGAACAGTTAAAATTACCCAGTTGAGAATCACTGGGTTACACAATTTATACCCAATTTGAAATACTTTGGAAAGAGAAGGGAATTTCTTATGTATTCAGTTTAAATTTGTTTGTGGAATGATTGTTATTTAAAGAAAATTTTCTTTTGGGAATGAGTAAATGTTCTGTATGTGACGGTGGTTTTCTTGAGAGTGTACAACTATCAAAATTCATCTAATTGTTAACTTGAAGTAGATACAGTTTTATCTGTAACTATTTCTGTAAAGTTGAATTTTAAAAAATGGCCTATACTGTTATTAGTTGAAAGATTTGCTTACAGTTTTTAAAATATTCTTGGCATTGCATATGTATTAATGCACAGTTTAAGATGTAATTTTGTGAGACAAAAATACTGTCTATATATTTGCTTTCCATAACGGTGTAGTACTTCACGGGCATATTTCCATAGAGAGAAAAAGATTCTGCGGCAGTTCTGTGCCACTAAGTTTTAGAATCTATCATCATGCCCTAAAATAACTTCCAGTGGTCGATTCAAGATAAAGAAAAGGAACAAACATGAAGAATGAAAGGGAAAATCAGTATCGGAAGAAGAGAAGTTGACAAGTAAGGGGCTAATGAGTCTGAAACCCAACGGAATATCATTATGCGAGATCACATGTACATTTGTACTAATGGTATGCATCCGGTTTCAATGAAAAGTACACATTTCAGGTTTGCTAATCTTTCACATCTAAGATCAAAGTCCACTTATCAGGAGACTTCTGTATTTAATCGTGCCATTTTCAGTTTTGTTTAGACTCTCATTCTTCTTTGGTCCTGAAAATAGCATACTTCACATCTGTTGCAAGCAAATTTAATTTAATTTGGCAAATCTTTATAGAAAGACTATACTACTTTGGCCATGTGATTGTGTGCAATAGAAGACTCTTGACCTCAAGATCTTTCAATATCAAGGAGGGGGGCGGGGGAATGGAAACAGATTTGAATAGTTGTGTAAGACAAGACAGAGCATGAAAAATGGTGTCTACACAGGAGCAGGAACAACCACATCTTTCTGGGAGGCCCTGTGAAAGGATTTATATCATAGAACTGTAACAATGAAACAGACTTTAAGTAGTCATTTGGGGAGATTCACAATTTTGGCTCTTATGGAAGCTTTTAGAAATACAGATTCACAGGCACTATTCCAAACTTACAGAGTTTCTAGAGATAGGGATTAGGAATCTGACTTTTTCAAAAGCTCTCCCAGTGGTTCTGATGATCAACTAGGCTTTGCGAACTTCTGATCCTACAAATCCCTTACTCAGTGCCAGAATTCTGTGAATAGTACTCATTCCTTCAGGATTTTTCTTTAGACCCTTTGGAGTATGGTAAGCTCACTACCTACAAGGCAGCTAGCCCTTCATGGAAAGTGTGTAGGGTGTAGGATTTTAATCATTAGAGATGGAGGATAAGGATAGTTGAGGCAAAATGATCATCATAAATAAACAGAAAATGGAGATAAATTTGGAGAGACTTGGGGTTTCATTACAGAGTGACTTGAATGTTGTGCTAAAGAATTTCAACTTAATCCCCTGTGAGTTAGATACTCATCCTTCAAAGCAGTGTGGATTAGACATCAAGGAGAATGGAAGTAGGGAGAACAGCTGTAGGTTTAATTCAGAGATTCAAGTGAGATGTAATAAGGATTTGGAACAGAAGCAAAGCTTAGTTCAGTAAATATGAGCTGTATTGCAAGGATTAGGCCTAGAAGTCTGACTGATTGAGGCAAGGAGGAATGAAAGCTGATTCTGGGGTTTTGAGATGTTGGAGTGCTAAGTTAATGTAAGTTAACTAGAATGGGAACATTAAGATCAAGAGACGAATGACAGCAGATGGCAAATCAGATGCTTTTGATATTTGAAGTGCATTTGTTTCCGTCACCTCCCATCTTACTCTGTCACCTGTCCCAGGTCAGAGCTTAGCTATGACTCCCTTTGTACACTTTCAGGGTAGCACAAAGTAAGCGCTGAAAATGTTTGATGAATTTGTATATCCACTGTGAATATCTTCTCTCTTAACCTCTCTGCTCTAGACTCAGTTCAGTTCAGTTCAGTCGTTCAGTTCAGTTCAGTCACTCAGTCGTGTCTGACTCTTTGTGACCCCATGAATTGCAGCACGCCAGGCCTCCCTGTTCATCACCATCTCCCGGAGTTCATTCAGACTCGCGTCCATCAAGTCCGTGATGCCATCCAGCCATCTCATCCTCTGTTGTCCCCTTCTCCTCCTGCCCCCAATCCCTCCCAGCATCAGAGTCTTTTCCAGTGAGTCAACTCTTCACATGAGGTGGCCAAAGTACTGGAGTTTCAGCTTTAGCATCATTCCTTCCAAAGAAATCCCAGGGCTGACCTCCTTCAGAATGGACTGGTTGGAAGGGACTCTCAAGAGTCTTCTCCAACACCACAGTTCAAAAGCATCAATTCTTCGATGCTCAGCCTTCTTCACAGTCCAACTCTCACATCCATACATGACCACTGGAAAAACCATAGCCTTGACTAGACGGAC
>SJYV01051883.1:1040586-1058852 GCA_006410875.1 Neotragus pygmaeus | reverse complement strand
TGTGGGGTGGGAGGTGGGAGGGGGATTCGGGATTGGGAGCTTGTGTACACCTGTGGTGGATTCATGTCGATGTATGGCAAACCCAATAGAGTATTGTAAAGTTAAATTAAAAAATAAATAAATAAATTAATTAAAAAAAAAATAAAAATAAAAAATTCTTCCCCCTTCCCTTCTTTAGATATCTGTTGCGCAGCTGTTGGGGGGCTCAGAGAGACATACTAGCCCATGGAAGAGTTGCTGTATCTTAAACAGCCCCTTCCAGAGCACGTGTGCCTGTCCAGGATAGCATAGCACTTACTGTGTACTCAGTAAATATTTATTAATTTGAACTTGCCATTATCAATAATTTTATCATTTATTTCATTTTATCATTCATTTCAGTGGTAAAGGGTAAGTATGGCTTACTGGTAGGATACTCTTACTTTCCAAATTCTAAGTCTACCCCTGACCTCAAAGAAATATACAACCTTCAAAGCTTATTTGAAGCTATTCATTTGTTCATTCATGCAAAAATTGTGTATGGAGAAAACGTAGAGAAGAGGGGAAAAAGTCAAGATATTCTTCTGCTTCTTTCCTGCTATGCTTAAAATTAGTCATATAAGTATTTACTGAATTTGCTTCAAAGATTAAATGAGAAAAAGATGGTAAGACTGTTTAGCATACTGCTTGACACATTGTATATGCTCAGTATATACTAGTTTATTTATTATAATACCTTGGACTAAAATTAGAGGATCACACTCCTTTATTCTGCATAATTTGCCATCTTATCTTCATCTTTTCTTTTTCTGTTTTTCACTTCAAGGATGGTCTTTGTATGCCTTTTTTCCATGAATCTGTAGAATGGATTCTATGCTTAGTTACCCAATGAAGTTCAGGCAAGAACTTAAGCTAGCATTTTCCTCAAATTTCTTCTATGATTTAAGACAGCTTGGGGAAGAGATAGTGAGCTTCAACATCAACGGATGATGATTTTTATCTTTATCAAGTGACCCACAATTTGGTTACTGGTGCAATGAGAAATTAAGAAAATAGCACACTTTTATGACTGTCTTTTCACAGTCACTCAAATCAGAACTGGAATGCCACAAAAACAACTCCCTGTTAGCCCAGAGAAAAAAAAAGAAAGAAAGTAAAGGGGAAATTCAGATTAGTCACAAAGAAGTTCCCCCGCCTGCCTGCAAAAGCTGAAGCATTAAAACTGAGAGAGTCCTCTCTGCTCTTTCAATCGCCTCTTTTCTCTGGTCCCGGGACCTCTGTGTATCTTCTAATTGATACACCTTGTGTTGGCTTCATCTCCTTCTTTGTGGGGAAGAAGTCAGTTCTCCCTCAGGTTTCCCCCTGTCACAGTTTTCATCGTCTCTGCATCCAGATTGTGAAGATGGAAGGGGTCCAGCCCCTGGACGAGAATGTGGGAAATGCACCAGGCCGGAGATTCTTGAGGAGCAAGCTATTGCTGGTGGCCTCCATAATTCAGGGGCTGGGGCTTCTCCTGTGTCTCACCTACATCTGTCTGCACTTCTATGCTCAGGTAAGATGCACCAACCAACATATCCTTTCCTCCAGCTCAGGCTGATGGCAGCTCCAAATGGTCACTTGGAAATAGTCTGACACCAAAACTGTTTTCCCTTTTCTGCTCAGCGATTGTAAAATGTGGTCAAGCACCCTCGTGTCTCTCTTTTCCTTCCTTTTTTTCAGCAGTGGCCGTGGTGAGGCACAGTGGAGATAGGGCAGGGGCACTGCTTCTAGATTAATCTTTTTCTTTACAACACAAAAATCCTGGTATTCTTTTTGAACTGTCACTTTGAAGCTTTGAGTCCCTGACATACCTACTTGGTTTATCTGTTCTGCTAGTAAGCAACTGATCAGGCAATTAATGTAAAAAGGAAATAATACATTTTTTATTTCCTTTTTACATTATTATATTTTCTCATTGTATTCATAAACCCCATAGACTCAAGGAGATATGCTTTCTGAAGAATGTTGAAGGTATCAATATTAAGTTCTTTTTAGTAGCTAACCTCTATATATTTAAGAGCAGAGATGTATGTGTTCATGTCTGTATGTGCACATGGCTGAACGTTTATCCCAACAACTTGACCAGACATTGTTTTTTACAGTCTTTCTCTACCAATCACAATTTGCTGACATCACTTTGTCCAATACATTATGTAGTAGAAGATCATCATTTTAGTATCCCCCTCAATGAAGAAATTCTTTCCATTTTTCCATCTCTTTATTCTGGTCCTGTTTACATTATTATTTTTTTCATAGTTGTTCATATATAAAAACATTATTAGCTCTTTAAGGATGTTCTTGACTGCAGGAGATTCCACTGAAAAAGAAAATAAATGTGTAGTGGCCCTGTGTTCCCTTGTTGGGGCTAGTCTGATAATTCTTGTTTGCCTGGTGGTTGCTCTTGGTGAGAAAAATCACTGGTAAAGGTCAGACAATGAGAACTTTCATTTCTGATGGCCAGGTCAGAGACTGGGTACCTCAAATTAGATCAGGATAAGATGAGCAGAGTCCTAGAGGATGCCTGGGCTTGTCTCTGTCTACAGGAAACGGGTTTCGGTGCCTGCAGTCTAATGGGGGTGCGGTTGTGATCATTGTCCCGCAGAGGGTGCTCGTGTCTCCAAATTCCCAAAGGGTACTAGTGTCATGCTCAAGTCTGCAGACCAGTGAGCACCCCAGCACACCCATACTGTCTTTATCATGCCACACATTTCCTTCTCTGCGCAGAACCCTTTGGGTGAAATTAGAGTAGGTGATTTTGGGGAGAGGGTGTCGGGGGAGGAGCAAAGTGTCCATGGCAGGATGCCCAAGACAAAGACCGGAATTAGGCTCTTCCGAGAAGAAAACAAAGAGAGTAACCCAAAATAGAACAGCTGAGTTTATTCACCAGGTCTGGGAGCCCTGAGACTGCTTTTTGAAACGACTGCTTTTTGAAACAACCGCAGTGTTACATATTTCCTTGCACTGTGGGATGATTAAAAAAAAAAAACAAAAAACACAAAACAGAACAGATGGCCCCAGTCAAGCCTCAACAGTTAATTGCACTAGGGCTCAGAGCATGGGAGAGAGCAAAACATGAAACAGATACAGATGTGTAGCTAGCTGGTGGCAGGGGGCCACCCTGGAATATCAATACCCAGGGGAGGCAGAGGAGAGGGATTCTTTCTAGCAAGTCACCCAGCAATTCTGTGCTAGAACGTGGAAGGGCAGCTGAATGCTTTTCTCCAGGATACTAGAATTCACAGTGAGCTGATCTTTGGGAGAGAAGTAGCTTTCTCTGGTCCTGGCACAGAAATGGAAGCAAAGATGGAAGAGGTATGTTAGAGCTGTTTGCTCAAAAAAATGTGTTCTTATATACTTAGATACGAAATTTTCTGTGGCTCAGATATTTGAAATTGTTCACTTGACATTAATTATTTTCTTATTTCTCACTAGACTGTTTTAGCTAACACAACTTCTTACACTATTAATGGGACCCAAGGCAGCACGATGTGTCCTTAATTGTAATCTCATACACTTTGTTAAAGGAAAGAACAGCTTAGAGAGGTCGTGTGTGTTTTTTCCCAGAACTTGATCAGTCACGGTGGCAGCAGTGTGTAGAGGAGACAGACTGAGGGAAAAGGGTATAAAGTAACTGCTGAAGAAGGAACATGGACTAGGAGCTTTTCTAAATTCATGGGTAAGATTGTTTGGGATTTTGGTTGAAGGATAGGTAGGTGGGGATGCCTATCAAAGCTCTACTTTTGTAAGACATTGTATTACAACGATCTACAGAGCTGAAATACTCATCATTTACCTAGTTAAATTGGAGCTCTTTTATTGTAGGAGAAAGATATTTGGGGAATAATCATGATTTTTCCTTATTTCTTAGATTTAATTTTTAACTTCATAAAAATTTTCCAGTGTGGATGACTCTGTGAAAAAAAATAGATATGTAACTATTAAACTCCATTTGGCAGTCAGCCTTCCTTTCAATCAAGTTTATTTAGTAATCTTTGTTTTCTTACCACTTGGTTAAGTTTTACTATGTGAAAAGCAGAAGTTTTTGTTTTTGAGATGGCAATGAAAAGACCTTACCCGCTCCTTATGTAATTCACTTCCTTCTTTGGACACTGATTTTCTCATCTGAAACATGAGGCAGTTGGATCAAATGGTCAGAAATATCTCTTCCAGGTCAATATCCTGTGAATATGTAGCTTATACCCATAAAATGTGTATGAGGATCTGAGAAATGCAAATCTAAGTGAACAGTTTTTTGTGCCTAAGCTTATGAATACCCTGGTTCTTAACAAGGGACTGGGGGAAATCAGATTTGTACATGTACATGTAATCTGTATTTATTCATATACTATGCACATTTCTAAATAACTTATTCTGGATTAGCAAAATACCTTATTTAGAAAGGGGAAAGAAATAGACACTGTAGAATAATATCCATGATGCAGGTTACAAAATTGAGTCACAAAAACCAATACAATTATTGGGGCTGCCACTTAAAGTAACAGGCTTCCAGGCTTCCCTGTACCTTCAGCTGGGAATGATGGCAGAAAAAAGCTGATGTATAAGGTGAGAAGCTTTTGTAAATTATACCCATGTATCTCAGAGCTGTTGAAGCTGGGCTCTTCCAAGATCTGTATCAGAGCACTTGAAATATGTGCTTTTAGTGATTATTTATCAGCAAATCCCACCCACAGTTAAAGGTTTATATTCTTACTGCATTTATTCCTGGAGAAGACAGAAGGGGAGGTCATTGAGTTGACCAGTTCTGTATTCTCAATGGCCAGAGTTAGAATTCAGTTTCTTGGTGACGTTTCAGACTATAACTTGGACTTTATATCCTTTAGGAAGAATAAGAGGCATTTTTACTTAAAAATTTTTGTCTCAGATTTTAGGTCAAATTAGATGTGTCCCCATGTGATTTTAACAAGTTTTTAAAGACATTTTTAATGACAGACATGGAAATAAATAATTTTCAGTGCAATTGAATTTGCATTTTATAAGCAATTTTATGGGATTCTCTGATCGCTCAGTTGGTAAAGAACCTGCTTGCAATGCGGGAGACCCTGGTTCAATTCCTGGGTTGGGAAGGTCCCCTGGAGAAGAGATAGGCTACCCACTCCAGTATTCTTGGGCCTCAGAAGCCTGGCACGATGTAGTCCACAGGGTTGCAAAGAGTCAGACACGACTGAGTGACTGAACTCAACTGAAGCAATTTTATGGACTTCCCTGATGGTTGAGATGGTAAAGAATCTGCCTAAATACAATACAGGAGATCCAGGTTCGATCACTGGGTTGGGAATAATCTCCCTGGAGGAGGGAATGGGAATTTAATGGGAATTAAAAAGAAACACCTGAAGTATTTAACTGATTTGTCATTAAGTATTTTGAGGCTCTTAAAGGAGATACTACTGAAAATGCATAGACTTGTTAGATTGAACAGACATTAGACACAGTCCACTTGCAGACAGGAAAACAGAAACTCCGGGAGGATAGAAGCAGGAGAAGATTTTGCCTCCCAATGTAAGGGGTACAGGTTTGATCCCTGGTTGGGGAGCTAGGATCCTACATACCTTGGGGCCAAAAAAACCAAAACATAAAGCAAAAGCAATTTTGTAATAAATTCAGTAGAGACAAAAAATGATCCACATCAAAAAGTCTTTAAAAATAGTAGAAATTCTTTAAATAGACAAGAGGAATGATGGTGGCTGGGTAGGGGCAGAAGGCTTTCTAGGTAAAAAGGCAAGTTGTTCAGAATGGTTGGAGGTGAGTGTTCATTGGAGAAAGTGGATGAAGATGAAGTTGAAAATCTAGGTAGAGACAGGACACAAAGGGTCTTGTGACGTGTGCTAAGGGAACAAACTTCATTCCATTCTGAACAAAATAAAATACAGGAAAAATTACCCAAGTTGTTGCTTCTCCAGATTTCACTTCTTTTATATGGTCTGCTGCTGCTGCTGTTGCTGCTAAGTCGCTTCAGTCATGTCCGACTCTGTGCGACCCCATGGACGGCAGCCCACCAGGCTCCCCTGTCCCTGGGATTCTCCAGGCAAGAACACTGGAGTGGGTTGCCATTTCCTTCTCCAATGCATGAAAGTGAAAAGTGAAAGTGAAGTTNGAGTGACTGAACTCAACTGAAGCAATTTTATGGACTTCCCTGATGGTTGAGATGGTAAAGAATCTGCCTAAATACAATACAGGAGATCCAGGTTCGATCACTGGGTTGGGAATAATCTCCCTGGAGGAGGGAATGGGAATTTAATGGGAATTAAAAAGAAACACCTGAAGTATTTAACTGATTTGTCATTAAGTATTTTGAGGCTCTTAAAGGAGATACTACTGAAAATGCATAGACTTGTTAGATTGAACAGACATTAGACACAGTCCACTTGCAGACAGGAAAACAGAAACTCCGGGAGGATAGAAGCAGGAGAAGATTTTGCCTCCCAATGTAAGGGGTACAGGTTTGATCCCTGGTTGGGGAGCTAGGATCCTACATACCTTGGGGCCAAAAAAACCAAAACATAAAGCAAAAGCAATTTTGTAATAAATTCAGTAGAGACAAAAAATGATCCACATCAAAAAGTCTTTAAAAATAGTAGAAATTCTTTAAATAGACAAGAGGAATGATGGTGGCTGGGTAGGGGCAGAAGGCTTTCTAGGTAAAAAGGCAAGTTGTTCAGAATGGTTGGAGGTGAGTGTTCATTGGAGAAAGTGGATGAAGATGAAGTTGAAAATCTAGGTAGAGACAGGACACAAAGGGTCTTGTGACGTGTGCTAAGGGAACAAACTTCATTCCATTCTGAACAAAATAAAATACAGGAAAAATTACCCAAGTTGTTGCTTCTCCAGATTTCACTTCTTTTATATGGTCTGCTGCTGCTGCTGTTGCTGCTAAGTCGCTTCAGTCATGTCCGACTCTGTGCGACCCCATGGACGGCAGCCCACCAGGCTCCCCTGTCCCTGGGATTCTCCAGGCAAGAACACTGGAGTGGGTTGCCATTTCCTTCTCCAATGCATGAAAGTGAAAAGTGAAAGTGAAGTTGCTCACTCGTGTCCGACTCTTCCCAATCCCATGGACTGCAGCCTACCAGGCTCCTCCATCCATGGGATTTTCCAGGCAAGAGTACTGGAGTTGGGTGCCATTGCCTTACATGGTCTACATGCTGGCAAATACAGAAAATGTGTCTTATCTCACGTAGCGCTAGGGGGCACCACAGTAAAACTAACAGTTCTCTAACTTTTAAAGAGAACCCACTCTTTTTTTTTTTTTCTTGAGGAGTTAAGATTAGAACACTTTTCTCAAGAAGCCAAGTGCTCATCCGCACCTAATATTGTTCACTGTTTATGCAGTGATGATATTTTATACAAGAAAAATTTAGATATAGGTTCTGACCCAAGTACTCAAAATAGGACAGAGATTGTTTGGATAGGAATCATGCTGGAAAATGTCAAGTATATACACATGAATAGAAACAAATGCACACACTCAGAGGAGAGATGTAAAGTGAGCAGAGAGGCTTTTGGTATAGACCTTGGAATATAACCTCCCTATTCCTCTGACTTCAGCTCCTAACTGCTAGGCCTAGCCTTGCCTAATGGCTGACCACCTTGCCCTTCCAATTCTGTTTCTTTTAATAGAAATTATTTCTGTATCCCTCACTCTCAGAGAACCCGCAGGATCCCATCCACTTCAGGAATTTTGCATTCATGGCTAATGAATGTTAATCTTCTGGGACCATTTAGGTTGAGGGAGCCATGTACAGTGTTCAGTTCAGTTCAGTCGCTCAGTGGTGCACGACTCTTTGTGACCGCATGGACTGCAGCATGCCAGGCTTCTCTGTCCATCACCAACTCCTGGAGTTTACTCAAACTCATGTCCATTGAGTCGGTGATGCCATCCAACCATCTCATCCTCTGTCATCCCCTTCTCCTCCTGCCTTCAGTCTTTCCCAGCACCAGGGTCTTTTCAAATAAGTCAGTTATTCGCATCAGGTGGCCAAACTAATTGGGAGTTTCAGCTTTAGCATCAGTCCTTCCAATGAATATTCAGGACTGATTTCCTTTAGGATGGACTGGTTTGATCTCCTTGCAGTCCAAGGGACTCTCAAGAGTCTCTTCTAACACCACAGTTCAAAAGCATCAATTCTTTGGCGCTCAGCTTTCTTTATAGTCCAACTCTCACATCCATACATGACTACTGGAAAAACCATAGCTTTGATTAGATGGCATAGCTTTGCCTTTGTTGGCAAAGTAATGTCTCTGGTTTTTAATATGCTGGCTAGGTTGGTCGTAACTTTTCTTCCAAGGAGCAAGTGTCTTAATTTCATGGCTACAGTCACCATCTGCAGTGATTTTGGAGCCCCCAAAGTTAAAATCTGTCACTGTTTTCATTGTTTTCCCATCTATTTGCCATGAAGTAATGGGACCAGGTGCCATGATCTTCATTTTCTGAATGTTGAGTTTTGAGCCAACTTTTTCACTCTCCTCTTTCACTTTCGTCAAGAGGCTCTTTAGTTCCTCTTCACTTTCTGCCATAAGGGTGGTGTCATCTGCATATCTGAGGTTATTGATATTTCTCCCAGCAATCTTGATTCCAGCTTGTGCTTCATCCAGTCCAGCATTTCTCATGATATACTCTGCATGTAAGTTAAATAAGCAGGGTAACAATATACACCCTTAACGTACTCCTTTCCCGATTTGGAACCAGTTTGTTGTTCTACATCCAGTTCTAACTGTTGTTTCTTGACCTGCATACAGATTTCTCAGGAGGCAGGTACAGTGTTGTTATTCCTATTTAGGAAATGAAAGGATAGCAGCTGAATAGCAAAGCAGAAAAGTTATTTCTCATAGTCACAGATAAAATATATGGTAGTGTTGGATAGAATTGGATTCCCCAATATCTTATGGCTTGTGTGTTTTGTTTGTAGCTAAATGAAGAAATTAAAACACTTTTTATACAAAAATGCAACATATCTTCTCAAAATTTTAGGGAAGTCATTGAGGTATAGGAGAGAATACATTGGATCAGGAACTAGAAGATTCAGTCCAGTGTTTTAGCTTTGTGACTCTGGGTAAATTCCCTGAAATTCCCCGAGTATCAGTTTAATCATCTCCAAAACTGGAATTTGATTATTGTGAGGAACAAATCTGTTACAGAGCTTTGTAAATGTTAAAATTATCATTATTTATAAACATGCTTCAATAAGCATACCACACACTAAAATGTTTACCTTGAAGCACAGATGCAATGCCATAACTCAAATCTCAGGAAGCATGTCATAGGTAAGGTCAACCTTAACTTCATGAAATTTGGCTTTCCTACTGTAATTTTTAAGATTAAGAAAAACCCCTTGAAATAATTTTAGCTTATTTGAATTTATATGTCTAATTAAGATGCCATGGCTGTATTAGCAAAGGAAAAATGAAGGGGAGAATTTATGAGCATATAAAATATTATCAGATTAGTGTCTGAAAGTGGTTCAGAAATCTAAAATGACACATTTGGAACACATGGCCCAGATGGGTTCCATCTCCCCTTACATTAATGTAGTTCATCCAATTCTCTGATAACTTGGTTGCCAAATAAGGCAGAAACTTATACTTAGAAGAGTGGTCTGGTTCACAATACTAGAAATGTTGGAGCTAAGAGGGGCATAATTATATATATATTTTCTTCCCAGCAAACCTTTCATTCTGAAATGCAAATTTGATGTGTTATTAATTTGTATAAATTTGTCTTGCTTTGATAACATTGAAAATGCTTTAAGAATACATTCTGACAGAAAGAGCAGCAAGTAGACCCAAACTTTAGTTCTTCTGTTGAATAAGGGCTACGGATAGAAAGCTTCACTCCCAGGATGTTATATAGGTGGGGATCTGGGGTGATGAGTGTAAATGATATACCCTCCAGCTGGGCTGTCCTGTAGGTCACATAGCATGAGCCTACAGAACCTAAGATCAAAATGAAAATGACAATTAACATTGCAAAAAATTATAAGCATCCAAATAGTCACCAAGGGAAATTATAAAATCTTTACTGGGTTATAAAAGAAGTTGTAAAAGACATGTTTTATTGCTTAGTAATGTAAAATATATTTTGAGTTAGCGGTGTTTTGGGTGGTTAATGTTTTTAATTTCCAAGGCCTGTAAAAATCTTAATCTGGCCCTGAATGTGGTATGATGAAGACTGGAAACTCAGCTCTTTTTAGGGAGAGGTTGACAGGCATCACTCCTGGTGCTACTTGCAATACCATCTCTGGTTTGGCGATCTTGTCCCTACGTTGTCCTTACTTCTTCACTATGATCCTGGATGGTGACAGATATTTGTAGGCACTTTTACAATGAGTAAATCTGAGGCATAGAGACTTGTCTAAGTCAATATAGGAAAGTCTGGTTATAAATCAGGACTAGGTTTAAATTCTTAGTCCTGTCTCTTTCCATTACACCTGGCCAAGACTCCGTGGCTCTAAGCTGTAAGCATTTTACCTGGATGTTTTAAAATTTTTTCCTTTCCTGACATTAACTGCTTATGTAGAAAAACTGGCGGGAAGATTTATAACCTGGAATAGAACAAAGATTCTTTTTAAAAAAGAATCTGAATCTCCTGCCACAAATTCAAATAACACAATCAATAAAGCTTTAATAAATGTGTAATACCTTATAGGTTATTTTGATAAAACATTGCCATGTATGATTCATTCATAGAAGAGAAAGGGGACTTGGATTGGGGCATTGGCTCAGTCATTTATTCACTCCAAGCTATACGTTTTTTTTTTAAACAATAAGGAGATTAGACTATATAATCTCCATGGGGCTTTCTAGTTCTGTCAGACGGATTCGAAGAATTATTTCAATGTTGTAAGTGTGATTTCACACTATATGCAAATATCTTTTCAACCAGGGTGGCACCGCAAACTTGGTAGCTTAAAAAAAATGTAACCTTTCACAGTTTTGGAGGATAAGTATTCCAAGTCAGTGTGTCAACAGTTCCCTGCTCCATCTGAAGGCCACAGGGAAGAATCCTCCAGGATCCTTCTGTGCCTCTTTCTAGCTTCTGAGGGCTCCCAGCAATCTTTAGTGTTCCCTGGCTTGATAGTACTGGGTAACCTAGTTGAATACAGCTCTTCAGTAAGAATTTCACAGAGGGCTAGCTTCAATAGCTAGTTTCTCGATTGGGATTATAAAGTGAGCACACTTTAATTTTTGCATCAGGTGCTTCATTTCTCTTCCATTATTTAACCGGAAGGCTTTAGTTTAAAATGTCATTATCATTATCGTTACCACCAGCACTATCATCGTTCCACTGCTGTTCTGTGATGATTTTTCCCAGTCACCAGTCTTAGTTCACACCATAATGTAGCTTGAGGATTATTTAGCCTTACTGCAAATGAGGCTAAGAGCCTCATTGTATAAACAACACGAAAGATACTCATGATTCTTCATTAACTATCAGAGGGAGCCACTTGGGGAAAAAACCTGTTCTTTTGTTATAGCTGAGGGATTTATTATCGTGTATTATTGTGTTGAAAAAATCTTCAATTCAAAGGATCTTCTTATCCACCAATAATTTGGGTTTTCTCTTTTGAATGTTCTGATTTTCCTAATCTCTGGTATTGAAAAAGTCCTTAGATAGTCCCCATTCCACTCTGCTTATTCAACCATCTTAATTGAGAGTTAAAAAATGAGGACATAAAAATGAAGAAATTCAAACCTGAGAAAGGAAAGGACTTGTTCTGGCTTACGACCAGACCTGAGTGTTCTATTCCCAGCCCGATGCCTGGTCCATTTCTACTAGGTTGCTTTTCCAGGGCAATAGCACCTACTCTTTTATATGGCCGATGAGATGGGGAATGAGTAACTTCGGATAGAAAGATACTGATCATAATAATTGTGCTATCTCCTTTGTACTCAAAGATGAATGGGGCAGTTTAAAAAAAGCCTCGAGCCACATATGGTGTTGGCTAGTGNACAAATTCAAATAACACAATCAATAAAGCTTTAATAAATGTGTAATACCTTATAGGTTATTTTGATAAAACATTGCCATGTATGATTCATTCATAGAAGAGAAAGGGGACTTGGATTGGGGCATTGGCTCAGTCATTTATTCACTCCAAGCTATACGTTTTTTTTTTAAACAATAAGGAGATTAGACTATATAATCTCCATGGGGCTTTCTAGTTCTGTCAGACGGATTCGAAGAATTATTTCAATGTTGTAAGTGTGATTTCACACTATATGCAAATATCTTTTCAACCAGGGTGGCACCGCAAACTTGGTAGCTTAAAAAAAATGTAACCTTTCACAGTTTTGGAGGATAAGTATTCCAAGTCAGTGTGTCAACAGTTCCCTGCTCCATCTGAAGGCCACAGGGAAGAATCCTCCAGGATCCTTCTGTGCCTCTTTCTAGCTTCTGAGGGCTCCCAGCAATCTTTAGTGTTCCCTGGCTTGATAGTACTGGGTAACCTAGTTGAATACAGCTCTTCAGTAAGAATTTCACAGAGGGCTAGCTTCAATAGCTAGTTTCTCGATTGGGATTATAAAGTGAGCACACTTTAATTTTTGCATCAGGTGCTTCATTTCTCTTCCATTATTTAACCGGAAGGCTTTAGTTTAAAATGTCATTATCATTATCGTTACCACCAGCACTATCATCGTTCCACTGCTGTTCTGTGATGATTTTTCCCAGTCACCAGTCTTAGTTCACACCATAATGTAGCTTGAGGATTATTTAGCCTTACTGCAAATGAGGCTAAGAGCCTCATTGTATAAACAACACGAAAGATACTCATGATTCTTCATTAACTATCAGAGGGAGCCACTTGGGGAAAAAACCTGTTCTTTTGTTATAGCTGAGGGATTTATTATCGTGTATTATTGTGTTGAAAAAATCTTCAATTCAAAGGATCTTCTTATCCACCAATAATTTGGGTTTTCTCTTTTGAATGTTCTGATTTTCCTAATCTCTGGTATTGAAAAAGTCCTTAGATAGTCCCCATTCCACTCTGCTTATTCAACCATCTTAATTGAGAGTTAAAAAATGAGGACATAAAAATGAAGAAATTCAAACCTGAGAAAGGAAAGGACTTGTTCTGGCTTACGACCAGACCTGAGTGTTCTATTCCCAGCCCGATGCCTGGTCCATTTCTACTAGGTTGCTTTTCCAGGGCAATAGCACCTACTCTTTTATATGGCCGATGAGATGGGGAATGAGTAACTTCGGATAGAAAGATACTGATCATAATAATTGTGCTATCTCCTTTGTACTCAAAGATGAATGGGGCAGTTTAAAAAAAGCCTCGAGCCACATATGGTGTTGGCTAGTGTCCCCTGGAGGAGGGCATGGCAACCCACTCCAGTATTTTTGCCTGGAGAATCTCCATGGACAGAGGAGCCTGATGGGGTACAGTTCATGGAGTTGCAAAGAGTTGGACATGACTAAGTGACTATGCATAGCATAGAGCAAGTGTCAGGGCACAGTCTAAGGGACTCAGTAACCATTTATTTAGAAATGCCATTATGTTTAAGGCATTGTACAATTTATGATAATGCAGTGGGTACCTTGTAAGCCAACTTTTCCAGTTGCTTTGCTGCTGCTGCTGCTGAGTCGCTTCAGTTGTGTCTGACTCTGTGCAGCCTTATGGACTGCAGCCTGCCAGGCTCCTCTGTCCATGCAATTCTCTAGGCGAGAGTGTTAGAGTGGGTTGCCATGCCTTCTTCCAGGACATCTTCTTGACCCAGGGATCCAACCTAGGTCTCCTCCATTGGAGGCGGATTCTTTACTGCTGAGCCACCAAGGTAAAGACTGGGATATTTTGAAAATTACCTGATTCCCAAGGTGAGGAAGGGAGTTGTTTCTTTTTTTCAATTTAATTTTTAAAAATTGAGGTATAGTTCATGTACAAGATTATGTAAGTTTTTTCAGGTGTATAATAGTGACTCACAATTTTTAAAGATTGTATTTCATTGCTTGTTATTATAAAATGTTGGTTTTATTCCTTGTATTGTACAGTACATGCTTGTAGCTTATTTTACACATGGTAGTTTGTACTTTACAGTTCCCACTTCCCTCTCCTCTCACTGGTAACCACTATTTTGTTCTCTATATTTGTGAGTCTATTTCTTTTTTTGTTATATTCACTATTCTATGGGATTTCTTAGAAATGTTTTGGCAGACCCCTCTGTTAGTGTACTTGAGGAATTTGCCAGCAAATGTGGAAAGGGAAACCCAGATAAAAGAAAATCTTCCCCTTGAGGATATAAAGAATTGCAAATCACAAAATTTTGAAGGTGTGTTCATGTCACATGGATGCTTTTGGTTCATTTGGTTGTTTTTCTGAGTACTTGATACTCCTCTTAGGGATCCATTAATTGCTAAGTGTTTGGGACAGTGAAACCATAGTTTCTGTTCTCTGAGATAGAGAGGAGAGGGTCAGTAAGTAGAGGCTATCCATTACTAAATAAATTTGACAAGAAAAGTGGAAGTGGTTAGAGAGAGGGGGCTATATTAGAATATCACATGGGCTGTGTAGTAGAGAGTATAGTAAGAATTTAAAAAGAGGGATTACAGCAAAAAGGTGCTTGCAGCCATAGTGAAGGGTGGTGATAGAGAAAAAGAAAGTCTAGAATGACAGTTAAAATGGCTTTTCTTTGTGTTCTTTCATCTCAATAGACTCTTTATTCAACATGATTTTCAAAGTCACACATCTTCATGTCTAAGAAATATCACTTTGAGGATAAACTTTCCTGATTATGGAAGACTGGCCAAATAATCAGTTTTTGTTATTCCTTTCTCTGAGTTGGATTCTGAACTTTCCTGATCAGAAGTTGGGGACCGTCTCTTTGTAAGGGAGTTTCCATCGAGTATACACTAAATCCACCAGGAGAAGAGTCTGCCTTCCCAACCCACTGTAATGGGTGAATATGGAAAATTCCATCTTCCTCTTCGGAGGCTCATTCAGAAACACCCTCAGAGCCTATGAGACTTTGCTTTCATAATCTCTCAGGTCTTCTCTGATTGACGTGAAGCCCATTGTTGGGGGAGGAGACATTCATATCCCTGTGAAGGTTGCATGCTGAACCACGATTCCCATTGCATACCTGTTTCTGCACTGTCCTCCACTGACTCACATCTCATCCCACTCTGACCTGGGATCTTGACTGATAGCAAGTGAGGAAGGGCAAGGCCCACATAGTGAATGCAAAGCCCACTTCCTGGTTTCACATTTGATGAGTATCATTCCCTCCTGCCACAGATACACCCCCTCCAGGACAAATGCCACATGAGTATAAGGTTGGAAGCCTCATGCCACATCCCAGTGAGTCAGAATAAGAAATTCACACATTCTAGAGATGAGCTCATGAAGCAAGTAGCACCTTTTGGGGAACACGGTACAGGCTGCTAGATAAATGCTGTGTATCAGACATTTTCCATCTTTGTTCTCAGATAGTTCAGTGTTTCAGGTACTGAGAGAAGTCAGGAAAGGACATTATTCTGACTCTTCTTTGCATCACCTACTTGCTGCCTACTTTATTTGTCCTGCTGCCCCTTGCCAGGACAGTTGCATCTAATAAGAGTCCACCTAATGGCTTTGCCAAACTGAACTATACAAACAACCTTGGAGAGTTGACTGAAGAGCTCTTTTCTGGAGAATGTTTAGGTATTTTGAGTTATATCTGAATATTTTGACAACGATCGAAAATCTAATCTTTTAATCTTGTTTAGTATTGAAAATTAAAAGTAAATTAATCTTGAACCCTCAGAAAAATGTTTAAATAGGGGTTTTTTACTCTTAAGGTAGAATAGGATAGAGAAAGGATGTTATCATGAACTTGAGGTTCAGTCAAACTCAAGTTAATACCTGTTTATTCCTGAGAAATTTCTTAACAACACTGATTCTCATTTCTTTCTATCTATAAGACATGAGTAATTATTATTTCTACTTAATAGTATTATTTTGAAAGCAAAAAAAGTAATGAATTTCAGAAAGAGTAATGCAGTGCATGGCATGTTTTAAGTTCTAAGTAAGTTTTTATTGTTTTTCTTGAATACACCAAAAATGGTCTAATTTCTAGACCCTTCCTCTAGGCAGTGCCTTTGAATTCTCTGGGTCCTCTTTCTCTTTCAAGGCCTAAGCCCACGTCTTTCCTCCTTGAGCTGCCAAAGCCTGCAGTGGTCTTTTCTGTTCTCTGGAACCTTGTGGCATAAATTGCCTATTGCTCTTTGCCAGTGGTTTTATGTGGAGGAATTATCTCCCCAATTGACATACAAGTTTGTCAAAACTAAGGACCGTGTATTCTTTCCCTTTGTGTTCTTAGAGTTGAATGTATTACCTGCCAAATAGTAGGTACTCAATAATGATCAATGCTGTTTCAAATCACCAATAATATGACAATCATATAATCTATTCAATCAACTATTAAATAATACTGATAGTTGAGCACCAGCTTTAGGACCGGCATGATTTTTGCCAAAGGAATTGTTGAAGATATATTTTCTGGATTTGGGACTTTAGGAGTTCACAGTAGAGTGTAGTAATTCTCAAACCTTGAACCTTGGGTGTTTGTAAAAATGAGATTACTGTGTCCATCTAGACCTTTTGAAATGGAATCTTTATGGCAATCTTTAACTGGCAATCTACACATTTTTATAGATTTCCTGGGTGACTCTAATGTATATGATAATGGTGGACCAGCTGACCTTTAGTTACATCATCAGCTGCTCCTAGACAAGGCACACACATTACTCAGTAAGTTGGTCAGATAGCCTGTGTATCAGCTGCCTCTGAGTACTCTGTATTCTTGGCTGTATTTATGACAGCCCCCACGCCCAGGAGAGAAGCCTAAACTTTTGGCTATCCCTTTGCACTCCCATGATGAGGTCATCACGAGACCATCACCCTGCCAATCTGTTGCATGATCACATCTTCCTTCCTCCAACGTGGCACTAAAGTGGACACAAGGAATGGACTATCAGTAAAGTCTTCAAGGAAATTTCTCTCCACTTTAAATTTGCATGAGGAGAAGAAAAACTGTTGCTGTTGTGTGAAACAATGAAAATTCTTCTGGATTCCAGGGCACTGGAGTTGAATCCCTTTACTTCTGTGGGTCTCATTTTTCTTCATCTATAGAATACAGTGTTCAGTTGGAAGATCACTTCTTTTATACTCATGCTTCTGAGGCCATCTCACTGAAACTTCAGGACTGTACTTTGATCCTGGTGTACTGACTTACAAGAATTTCTAGCCCCTTTGAAGATAGTATGAGCTCTTCAGACTTTGTAGCTTGTCCTTACATGAAAGTCCTTTGGAATCTTTGATATAGTCCTTTTTTTTTTCTATTATCTGGTGAAGATATGATAATTTTTATTTTCTTGATATACAGATATAAAAAACTATGCCTGTGGGTAAAATTAATATTATCTGATTTTTTTCTGGTAATTTTTCTTATAAAGCCAGAATCATTTTGTGGTGTTCTTCTGGGCTACAGAGAGCTGATATTTGAGGGATTTGGTTGGACTTCCTTTTTTTTTTTATTAGTTCTCTCATTCTGTAGTCATATATAAAGCTAAATTAGTGTTATGTAGGTTAAATTAAGAACATGACATGGATCTTGTCTCCCATGAGCATCCAAGAATAATAGCTGACATTTATCAGCTCCTTACAGTGTTCCAGGTCAGGTGCTAAAAATTTATGTACATGATCTCCTTCACAACAACCTTCTGAGATACAGGGTTTACTCTTTCCATTTTATAGATGAAGGAACTAAAAGTCAGCAAGGTAATGACATTTTCGCAGAGCACACAGCTAGGTAGTCTTGTAGTGGAGAGGAGACATGTATCCAGTGGTGGTAGAATGAAAATCAGTAGAATAATTTAAGTTTTGTTTCTTACATCAAGGTTCACTCTTGGTATTGTACATTTTATGGATTTTAACAAATGAACAATAACATGTACCCACCTTTAGAGTATAGTGCAGAATAGTTTCACTACTCTAAAAATCTTCTGTACTTCACCTATTCATCTCTCCCTCCTTCCTCACCCCTGGCAACCACTGCTCTTTAACTGTCTATGTAGTTTTTTTTTTTTTTTTTTTTTACTTTATTTTACTTTACAATACTCTATTGGCTTTGCCATACATCAACATGAATCCACCACAGGTGTACATGAGCTCCCAATCCTGAATCCCCCTCCCACCTCCCACCCCACAACGTCTCTCTGTAGTTTTGCCTTTTCCCAAACATCACACATTTGA